>JAHZNB010006817.1:0-10060 GCA_027744295.1 Callyntrura guangdongensis | reverse complement strand
ACAATTTTATACAATAAAGGTAATGTTTTTGTTCAAGCTGAAAACTTCCATTTATGGTATCGTATACTGTTTAATAATGAATTATCTGAAAAGAGTGGCAATTATGATAAACTGACCTTTATTGCGAAATATAACCAATTGACTGACCTCATAGAAATAAGTTTAGTCAGGTAGACAGTATATTGTTTATAAAGTTTGTTTGCAGTGGTTTTTATTTGTATTAAAGTGATGAGTTGGAAGCAGTTTGTCCGCTTTGCTTTACGAGTAGCCTTCTTGTTTGTCCTTGTTTGTCTTTCCTTAATGCGAAATCGAATTGTTTGTCACCATGTGCTGAACCGGAGATATGCAAAATGCATTATTAGACATTTCAACATAGTGTGAGCGATAACTATTGAGCGATAACCCATCTTCAACCGAACCTGAGCACTTAATTGTGCCCGTAATCAATTCACGCAACCGTTTTATGGGAGACAGTGTGCCACAATCACACTATGCACATTTATTTCTGGGTTATGGCCATACAACTACACCAATGCACATTTCTGTTAATATCGGCCCAACGTCCACACAATGCAACATCGTTTTTTGTGCTTGCGCATATTTACATTTATTGGTAGGTACACTGCATAAGTGTTTCAGTTTCAGAGTATGTTTATACCTTATTTAACTTGGAAAAAATATTTTAAATAAGTGTCGTTCAAACTTATGAACCAATGTCATATATCTATAAAAATTAAAAATTGAATAAAAGGAAATTTTCTGCGTTGAAATTATGAGAACCCAAATATAAAAGCGTTTATCCATTGTCTATTTTATATAAGCTTATTTTCATTTAAAAATGGGTCCTGTTTCGTTTTTGCAATCTTTATACCCTGAACGGGGATATAAAGGAAATTAAATATATAAGATCCATGATTGACAAGTTTTGGAGGGACTCATGCCCTTGTTAGTGATGTGAATATTTTTTAATCAGATTTTTACATTATGTAGAGTATGTTGAAAACAGCCGATGGCCTCTAGAGTTATAAATTTTTAGTCTTACTGGTAACCACTGATGTTATATAATAAAAATTTGAAGCTTTGAGTTTTAAAACGTCAATTTTAACTCATAAGCCCCTTCGGACACATACTACATTATTTTATTTTGCATCTTCTTTTACCGCTCTAGAAAGTAATAGAATAAAAGTGGGTTTATCTAAAAATGGAACCATGGCAGTTATCGCACATTAAGAAGAATCTTGTGAGGCTTTATGATACAACAATTTGCAATGTTGGTCTTTTAGCACACCTACAAGAAGCAGACGTATTATCACCTGAAGATGTGGAATATTTGGTGAGAATTTTAAACATTTAATAATATTTAAAAGTCCAAAATCAACATCAACTTCTTCATGTTATTTATTTGCAAACAGGAACTTTCTAGCACAACCAGATACAAAAAAACTAAGCTGCTTTATGACATACTCATGACGAGAACAAACTCGTACGATGTGCTAATTGAAGCACTTGAAAAAACTAAGCAGTCAGGCGCTGAAAATATATTGAGGAACGCCAATGATAGATTCCAAAACTACGGAAAGATTGATTACAACATAAATAATTTGTTGGGAGAAGGAAGCTATGGCACAAAAGTTTATGGAGGAAAATTTGGTGGCAGAGATGTGGCAGTAAAAGTGCTAAATGCACAACTTCTTAATATCGACATTGTCCATAATGAAATTGATATGCTTTTGAAACTAGACAGTCATCCTAACGTAATTCGATACTTTACTAGCGAAAAAGCCGAAAATTTAATTTATATCGCGTTAGAACTTTGCCAAATTAGTCTACAAGAGGAGGTTAAATTGAACTTGACTCAAATGGAAGGCGTGGTTATCCTGGAGCAGTGTACGAAAGGACTGCAATACCTACATTACAGCAATGTGATACATCGGGACCTAAAACCCTCAAACATACTTTTGACAGTGTACAAACAAGTCAAAATTTCGGATTTCGGTTTGTCAAAAAACATTCCCATTGATCATTCAAGTGTAGCAGTTTCCTGTGTAAAAGGGACATTGGACTATATGCCGCCCGAAGTTATCAAACATGATGGTGTACATCAAGTGAAATTTGTAAGCACCACAATATCACTGAAGTAGAAAAATCGTCATATTCAAAACATATCATATTCTTATCATACAAAAAAGTAGTATTTAAGAATTCATTTTTTGTTAAAACTTTAGTGCAAACAAACTGACATATTTGCTTTG
This sequence comes from Callyntrura guangdongensis, assembly GCA_027744295.1. Lineage (NCBI taxonomy): Eukaryota > Metazoa > Arthropoda > Collembola > Entomobryomorpha > Paronellidae > Callyntrura > Callyntrura guangdongensis. Next base: position 7,808 of record JAHZNB010006817.1, on the reverse strand, counting down.
GGATGCATCTACTATTTCACATTTCACGTTATCAAAAGGTGTTCACCTATACGGGAATTTTTTCTATGAAATTCAGTACAACATAGCTAACAACAATCCCAAGTTTGAATGCAACACAATTAATGACAAATGGTTGCCACTAATAAAGACAATGATTCACCCGGTACCTTCGGAAAGACTAACAACAACGTATATTTTAGAACATGACATGTTTCGTTTCGTCAAAAAGGAGCAAAAAGATTTACAATGTAATGACCATGAAGCGCTGAATACTTGTTTTATTCCAATTACAACAGATGACACTTTATTAAAAACGTTTTAGATACCGTTGATAAAGTATATGGAATTGACGACCAGGCACAAGCTAGTATGACCGTCGCGGGTGGAAACGACTGGTTTGAAGACCCCTTGAAGAAGAAATTTATCGGCAGTAGATTCAACAGCATGTTCGGAAGCAACAAAAACTACATTCAAAATAATTTAAAGCGTAATATCCTCGCAGTTGTAAGCTCCAAAAATGGTTTAAGTAACACTGTCCCCATTTCAAATGCTGACATGTTTGGCGTTAAGTTGGACAACGAGGTGACAAGTGACAAATCATTCGAGAAAATGGAGGCACTCATTCCACCTGGAGAAACATATCCCGTCACAAGCGCCAACTCTATTAACCACCTAACCGTTGTCATGAATGCAAACGAGAGTTACCAGGTGGATGAAAATGGAAAACTAAGGCGACTCACCTACGACATGGATTTTGATAATTGAATCATTTACTTAATTGTAGATTGTAAAACGAAATGGCGTTATATAATATGCCGAAATAAAATACAACAAGTAATTTTTCATATTTTGGTGCGATTCTTCTTTCGTACTTATTACATACATTTAGACTAAACACTTCTGTTGCAATAGTATTCACGCATTGTTAATTTCATTTAAATATTTCACTGAAAACCTTTCACAATATTTTTTATCCATTTCTCATCTTGAAACGTAGCCAGGTTTTATGCCTCTCTTTTACCCTGATGGTTCAAGACGTTAGATCGGAGACACGAACAGAAACGGGTTCCCACACCATTCCTATTTCCATTGTCTTAAAAATAAAATAGATTGCAATTGCATCGTAGTATACAAAAGTATATACAAAAACTTGGAGAATAATAGTCACATGCGAAGGAAGCGAGTGGTGATGAGAAAAGAACTATTTGAGAGAAAAAAGACGTGGAATATGTAGTGTGTAGTACTGTAAAGGAATATTTGTTTCTATAAGTAAATGACTTGCTACTATTTTATAAACAGTGGCAGCCAAAACAATACTCCGATTGTATTTCAGGTGAGTATTCATGTATGCACAGCTATACTTTAGTATAGAAAACTAATACTCACTAAAACTCTACACACTATTTTGCTGCTAGTATGCACCATGCACGTACATCTTCGTTTCTCTGGCAAGGGCTTTTATGGATGTTGCGTTGTTGGTTTGGCCGGACCCATGTATAAAATATATAGTCGACTTTTTTCATGTTTGGGGTAAATTTGGTAAGGCAACAGTGAAATCACCAATATAAAAACTGTAGCAGTACAAACCAACCACCAAGTTTAGTGCTACCATCACTATCACTACCCATTAGTGACTTATGCCAAAGGTGTATAATTGTACCCAAAACATATTGATGCGTTCTACAGGGGTCAGGAGGCTTCCTCATACTATGTATTGTAATATGTTCCATATTCTGTAGCGTTAAAGTACAATTTTAGGAGGATATGAGCCTCTACCTCACGGTTCCGAAACCTATGAATATCATTATTGTAAAGTATACGCCGATAGTATACTCTACCGCACTATATTCAGTATAGCGCATTTATACCGAAAACGCAGAAAGAAAAAAAGAAAACTGGCTCCAAAATGGAAGAGGAAGATAATCAGAATAAGAAAAATGAAAAAAAAAGAGTTTAATTAATTTCAAAATTTAGGTTAAATAATGAATATGTAAATATTTATTGGTTTTTGTTGAGTTTAAAATTCCTAAAAAAGGATACCAAGCAAATTATTGACAAGTTCTAGCGTACATACAGGCATACAAGTATAGCAATACTTTATTGACAGTTTTGAAAAAAACTGAAATAAAAAACTTATTACAAGTCAATCAATAAAATGTCTGAATTCTACGATTATACGATTTACTACTTTAAAAGTCACCGCATAAATTTCCCAGACATTGTCAAAACAGGTGATAATAGTGCTCAAAATACTGCGTACTTTGTTTTTTCAATTAGAGCTTTATTTTTCCTTAATTAGAATTAGCATCAAACATACAAATTTTTTTGATTGACTCCTTTCTAATTTAATTTTGTTGGTTGCATATTGTACAATGAATGAGCGTATACATGCTTGGATTACTTTGTTTTTGAAAATAAAGATGGAAAGAATTTGTAAACGTTTTTTAGAACCGGAATCAAAAACCTGTATTGTGCCCGTGGGAGTTTCAAAAGATTTGTACTTACACGACAGCATACATATGAAAAATACTGATGCTTGTTTGAATCTTAATGAGAAAATTGAAAGATATGAAGTTGTGATCGAACTCTAAGAATATTTACACTGCCAACAAACCGTTCAAAATTGTTTGACCTGAAAAACTATTTGCATATCGTTTTGTACGAAAATGTAATCGAGAATTTAAATATTTGCGTTTTGAAGGATATGTACAACTTTAAAAAAGTAAAATTCCACTTCAAATATTGAAGTGCATGTGAATGCCCTCAAGTTACGTTTACATTACAACTGTTCCAGTCATGGTAATATATACGTAATGGAATGAATGTAACGATATCAGTTTTGAACAAAAAAGCTGTTCGTCCATATGCCATTGCTACTCAAAAGACAGAAATGTGTTAGTAGTTATGCATAAAGTGATGCTGTTGATTTGTATACTGTAACGCATGTGCGTAATCAAACCAAAAATTCACTTGTGTTATGTTGTGAATTTGACTGCATCATTTTTGAACATAGCTGAGTTGCGATAATTTAGTGTCATTGCGCAAGTTTAGTAAGATATGATGCTTTACTTTAGCGGCATGTAAGTTATTGTTAAACGTGACTGTTTAAACAACCTCATTTTACTGATCCACTGACATAAAATAAATGTTTCACCCACTGCCTCGTCAACCATTTATTGTTACGGTAAAGTGCAGTTGCAATGAAATGCAAATGCACTTTAGCAATGCAATGCATCCTTGGTTCAAGGTGAAACTTCAGCCACTGTTTGAGGACGCCGGACAAAATTGAGAGAACTTTAATGTACATACTTGTGTCAAATGTGGAAGACTTACTAATAAATTTAAGACGAGTAAGAAACATCTTAAGTTTTTTTAAAACATTTTAATTTTGAAATGAGTGTATTAATTGTTTAAATTTTGTATTTAGATAACATATTTTGGTGTTTGTTGCAGTTAGCGTTTTAGGAAATATGAAAAGTTGTCTGCAGCCACAACCCTCAATATTCATTTATTCTTTAGCACCAGAAGAATTTTCAATATTTCCACAATTTATTTACATTCTTCATGTGACGGAATATAACTTGACGTTTGTTTCAACAAGAACTATCATACCTTCTTAAATTGAATGAAATTGCAATGATGAAATTTCGACGGTACCATTTTGTTTTGATACTAAAAATGTATTTCTGTATTCCGTTTCTCAGATCCACGGGTTCACTGCAAATGGACTAATGAGCTCCTGAAACATGCGTGGCATTTCGGACGGGGCGATCGAGTCATGAAGACATGAGGATGGGTCTCTGAAAGAAATTGTATCTTTATTCCTGAGCGACATTAAACTAGTTAGCAATAAGGTTGTAAACACAAATATATTGATAGACATGCTTTCAACACACCTAATTCATTAACCTGTGACTCACCATAGATTTGAAAACAGCGATCAGTAGTCACCAGATTTCAGAACAATTGTGATTACCAAGATCTTGAAGGACAAGGAAACCAAAAAATTCTCGTTAGATGGTGCAAAAGGTTACTCGTGGAGAACGAACAGTTATGTTGGGTTCAAGCCACCAAGCTTCTGGCTGCCGGAGTCAAGACGCTAATGTTCAGAAAAATTAAAAGCAACAAGATAGCAATAATTATAAACAAGTCAGGAAGCCAGCAAGATTCCTGATGACATATACGACATGTACTGACCGATTTCACGAGCCAGACTTCGCTTCCGAGATTAATACATAAAAATGTTAACGAGTTTATGAGTAAATTTGACTTAGCAAGTTCAAGCCCAGTTCAGGAATAAACAGATGTAGATACTAAGGTGGCCAAACTTCAACTTCAAATAGGTACGACCTTTTCTCAAATTGTTATGAATGATTTTTCGATTACCCTATAATGTTCATATCCTGTGTATGTTAATACTATGGGCTATAAATGGAGATGGGCTATAATTATAGAGAGGCGATAATTAATGAGAATACGGGAAGTTAGATTCAACTCCCGTTATGTCAAAAAATAACTCTTTAATCTGTGTGTTCCAAACTGACATGAGTAGTAAGCAACGAGGTCACTACCCAAAATACTAACATACATTTTAGGTACTCAGTAATTAACAGTTAATGTACATAAGTAGTTAATTATTAACTACTTATGTTTATATCGTCTAAACTAATTAACAACAAATATTTAAAATGACATCATCAAAATTATCCTTAGGTATGATTGTTGTTTTTCAAATTAATTTCATACCCTGTACTTTTGAAAAAAAATTACATCGTAAATCAAGCACATAATTTGTTATTAAAACTGTACAGCGTATTGTTTAAATTTAAATTTATCTTGTTATATATTGAAAGTAATTTAATTACAATCGCAACAAAATATTAGCATTTTCGTAGGTATTTTAAAATCCAAGAGGATTTTTTTTCTGTCAACCAAGCAATAATTGGGATACATACAGACGGCAAATGGCTTTTATTTTTGTAAACAAGTAACGCATCCTAGAGATCTTACATATTGCTTCGGTTGCCATAGGAACGGCGATTTCCTACTACCATATAAACTTCATGGTCAGAACATGGGGTTGTAATCTCTGACATAGATATTACACAGATAAAAATTTATAAAAACCACAACGTCAATGAGCGATGAGCGACGTCATGTCTTGTTTTTAAGAAAATGCCATTCTCGTAAAGCTCAAGTAGTTTTGCTGTTCTCGAAGTTTAAGTTTGGTCACTTATATCTTAAAGGTCGCAAAGGTTCGTAGTTTAAATGTAAAATATATAAAGTTTTAATTTAAATTTGGCTTATGTTTTCCTTACAAGACTGAAAGTTCCATGGGCAACATAGATTAAGTAAGGTCTTCAAATGCAATGTCTCCAATCAGCAAAAAACAAATTATGGTCTTTGTACACAGGTGTTTTCATTAGTGGTTTCGTTTATTTGTTTCCCAACAACAGAGCAGCATCTAAAATAGTTTTTACAGCGGCAATAAATTTAAATTGAAACTGATTCATGAAAAAGTAATCGTTAGATTTTATTTAAGGAACAATAAACGAGCAATTTTTTAGTACATTAGTGTTTTAGTCATTGTGTTTCTGGAGTCTAGTCTAACGAAAATTCCACATTCCTGGTTTCGCATTCACGTTATTTTGTACGTCCTGAATAGTAGGTACACAATGAATTGTATAGGTTTAAAACACTACACATTTTATATATTATTGTCATGATTTACTATTTTATAATTATTAAAAATACTATATTTAAATAATAAACGGATTTACGCTCGGTCGCAAATGTGTTGTTCAAAAACATGGTGGTAGTTATGCTTTCGAGTTCTTACCTTACAGTCAGTGCTCGTAACACTTTACCTTCTCTGCATTTGAAATTGACAAGTAAAACTACCCACCTGAACATTCTTTACTCAATGTTCCTCGCTTTTCTATTAGCCTTTAATTTACTTACCTCGTGTGGCTTACTACGTATCTTTCTCGCTGTTCTCGTACAAACAGTGACCCGTTGTCTCAAAAACTGTGGATTCTCAGTGAGAGGACTAATAACGTTCTAGAAACCCCTGAAAAGTATCAGACAAATGTTGTTATTTGTACATTAAAGTGTGACAGAGTATTTTTGAATATCATTTGCACTGCATACTTTACTATGCCTTCGATACATCTAATTAACATTGATGTTAGTTTTTATAGAATTATCAATTGAAAGTCATACTAAATATTTATCAGTATTCCTAATGTTTATGAACTTATGTATCTAAGCAAGATTCATTCGAAATTGGAATAATCACAGTATTGTTTCTGTACGAGCCATAGAGATGAGACGATTACTTCAATCGAACATGATTCTGAAATGCAAATTTCGTTATTATTTATTTTTATTGATTACTCATATGTTACGTATTCAAAAGCATGTACTATATTATAAATAACCTATCAATTAGGATACAATATGGGCTTAATCACATGGACTTCAGGAATATCCGATGTAAAAGGTAAAGAGTAAACCGAGGAGTAATACGGCTAGCATCGCTCAATACTGCAATACGAACACAACAAAGGATATTAATATAGTGACTACAAATCAAAAATTAATTTGTTTTATGAATACTAAACTTAAAGCATTAAACGTGGTAATATTCTCTATGCGCAGAGTTAGCTTATATATCATAAATTGTCATTTTAGTTATTAGATCAATTCAAGGACATGTTTGTAAAGAATCCAATGAGCACGTTGTCAGTAAATTTGTAGTAAATGGAATACTTAAGGCTAGAAAGGAAAACAAAAAAACTGGCAGTGCGACACGATGAAACAATTTTCACAGAAGGGCAAATGTTGTTGGCAACTCTCCAACTTTGGGCGATTTTATGTTTCTCAGGGTCAAAATGTAAGCATTTCTCTACCACTTATCTGCGAATCACGATGGTCAATTGGCTAGCAAAACGACGATTTTGTGTCTCCACCTTCAAAAAAGTTTCCGAACTGGTTACCGCATTAATGTAGAAATTTAATGGTTGCTTTTTGTTGCATAAAAGTTGGCTAAAATGTAATACCCAGTGAAGAAGCTTCGATAATAAATTTAAAAGGAAAATCTTCTATAAATACGAAGAAATTAAAAAAGGTTTTTTGGACTTAACAGCAAAGACCACAAAACTTGATCTTTGCAATTACAATCGTTGCGTTTGGCAAGCTATAGTCAATCATTTTTGCATCACCGACGTCTTTGGAAGACGGCTCTATAATGTATAAATTTAAAACTGATTTAATATACGATGACAAAATTGACATGGTAATATTTGGTGAACAATGTTAAGTTAGTAATGTTGCAAATAATATACCAAGTTCAATTACTTTCAAAAATGTAAACAGAAAGACGTCTGGGCGACCGAAACCATACCCCAATAGCTAATATGTCCGGCAGTGTAATTTCGGGAAACTTTTAATGCAGTCAAGACCATGAATTAAAAATCTGTTATCTTCGTACCTATGGTTTTTAAAGCATGATTATTTCTATGTCAATCAATAAGTCATTACAAAAAGTATTTTCATTTCATTTTAGTTCGACAAATTGTAAATAAAAACCTACAAAACTGGCTGAGCCTAACTGATTTAACTACGACATAAATGACATTATTACGTTAGTAAATGTGTTACGGTACATAATATGCAATCATATTATCACGTAGTCCATTGAGGTACTAGCCGTGTTAGTTTGTAAGCAGATCAACAGTTCATCGACTGGACACCTGAAGTGGGACAACGCAACAACACATCATTAATGCATCAGCATCACATCGGTG
>JAHZNB010006816.1:0-10061 GCA_027744295.1 Callyntrura guangdongensis | reverse complement strand
CGTCGTAACTTTTTATCGTCCTATCACCACGACCACTAGCATCACCGATTCATCTCTCTGTAGGAGAGAAATGAAATGCTACCAAAAACGAAAACCCTGTGTGCAAATGAGCAGAAACCTGTCTGTTTTTACTAGGCCCGTCTTATGAGCTTTTTATAACAGGGGCATTCCGGTACATAACAGCAATAGTAGTTAAACTTTTTTTTAGTGATAAGTTATAACGACATGTGACTCCAACAATACAGAAGCTCATATAACAATAGCAATAATATTCCTGAGCGAGAAAGAAACGATACTTTTATGAATACGTACGTAGCGGAAACGGTTGCTCAGTTGTTAGCACCAGCAATCTCCATTAACCACTAAAATATGTATGGATATTGAGAATGCTTATTAATGTTACTATTACTATATTATGACATGTTTCAATGCTCTTATTTGAAATCCTGGCATTTTTTTTTGTACTTACTTATTCTGCTTTGTGTGCTTTTGTGTTTCCCCTTGGTATTCTTCTAATCTATCTTGCACTTTACTACTGTTTTCTTACTGTAATCGTTATCATCATGATACTCGTAAAAATTCTTGTTGGCGGTGGAGGTAGCAGCAACGTAAGGATTTTCTTCATACCTTCATTCATGAGCATGAAACCCATTTTCTCAAGGCTTTCGCTGTAATCCTTAGAATACAGGCTTTGGAAAATTTCGCATGAAAGAGAGTTTTCGGTGTAGAGGTATTTGTTAGCTCAGTGAACGGCCCCTTGGCAACTCTTACGCAATAATCCGGCTGCTTACTCTGTGGTGGCATCAGACAGACAGATGATGATGACGGAGATGTATGCTCGCTATTATTGAAACAGGTACATGCATAATACATACGTGCACTTTGCTTGGAGAAATCATAGCCACAGGAGGAGCTGTAAAGTTTATCACGTCGGCTTATATACATGCATAAAAATTGCGTAAGTAAAGCGAATCTCTTGAAGTCACCTTCCGTGCAGTCATTTTATCCTCTTTCATCGTGGAAATAGCTAGTTATTGCCTACATATCTATGATAGCAAAAGGTTGTGTTTACGTAATATTTTTTCGACTCTTGAAAATAAAACAACGTTCGCTTTCTCTCCCTCTCTCCCTCCGTCTCTTTATCTCGATTTTTTCTCGACAGCAGTGCTGGATTTATGGTAATGCTCCAAACCAAACATACTGAATCCTTTTACTATTTCATCATCATCAACTACATGGTTGTCGCCTTTTCCCCCTCTCTCCCTTTGTCTTTCTTCCAAGAGGAGTGAAGAGCAATTTGTTTTCTCATAATATTATTACCTCTTCGATAATATTGTCTTTTCCCGAGCATACACATTCATATTATCCCTTCATCCTTTTCTTGTGACAAGAAGAGGGATGATGACGATGGTGATAAACTTGTTCTGAGAAGATAAACTAATACACACACACACACTCACAGCGAGAGCGATGAGCAAACGAGAGCAACCAAGATTTAACCATCACGCAGAAGGAAGATGAACTTTGAAAAACATCAACATGAAAATGAAATTGCTCTTTTACGACCATCCTGCCAACCATTCGTTTTAAGTTTATTGTACACAATGTAGAAACAAATGGTTCAAGAATGAGTAGCTATTATGGGCAATAGACGAATGGATAGAAGGGAAAGGTTTTGTGAAATTTTGAGCTGCATTCATATATCCCCATCATGTTTTAATAACATTTTGAGAGAGAAACAGAGAGCATTACTATCACGATCATCATCATCATCATGATCATCATCGTCACACGCACGACTAAAAGAGCAAGCGTACAGGAACGTATTAATCCTCTTGTTAATTAGATCCTCATGTTTGTAAAGTTGTTGCCACCGTCACCACCGCCACTGTTACTACTTCCGCGTGCGTGTGAAGATTAAATTGCAAAGTGTCAAGTTAATATTACACGGAGGCACGGCGACGAGAACAATGTAAGAGTGGAAAATGCAGAGATGTTGAAAATCTGATAAAATGGTATAAATAATGTAAGGGCATAGAGAGATGTGATGTGATAAGAGTGGAAGGAGATAATATTGATGAATGCCTACTTCTAATAGTTTACTACTGTTACTGTCTTGTCACATTATTTCCTTATTTACTCTCTCCTTCTCTCTTCTATAATGTGTATAAGTGTATCTTTATTGCATAAAGACTCCAATCTAATCATCTGGTTAGCAACGAGATGGGAAGAGGGAAATTGTAAGAAACCCAAAAAATTTAAATATCAGCAAGTGAAAAAAGATAAACATGACGAGGACGGTGCGGTAACGAAAAGGCGCGGATTCTTACGGCGTGCGTTTGGGTAAAGATGACAAGTTGCTTTATTTTATTTGCCCAGCTAAATTGAAAATAAATACATATCTACGTATTTTTTCTCTCCCTCTCTCTAATGTTATTACGGCGCGGTTATTTAGTCAGGCTGTAATAGAGTAATAACAGTAAAACAACAAGACATCGACGACGACGACGAGATTGGCAGTGAATATTTTTCTTGCAGGCAAAACAAGAGCTGACTAGCTAATAAAACATGCAGCGTTTTTTGTATTAGCTATAGTAACGAGCAGCGAAAAAGAGCCAAAAGAAGATGATGACGAGAGAAAAAACATAGCCCCATTATCATTATTACAATTTACAAGTTACAACACAACGTACACATTGGGGAATTGGTATTATTATTGAAATTGAAACATGTGCATCACTAACATCGTCATCATCATTATTTTCATCAAACATCATCACATTATCATCATGTGTGAAAGAACAAGATGAGAGAAAAGAGAACAGAAAGCGAGAGAGAGGGAGAGATGTTCGCTTTGTTGCGCAGCACGTATAAGACTGTTTGGTCTGGCAAAAGACACAAAATTTGGACTGCTTTGCGTTTTTATTTTTTTTTCAAGTGAGATTAGTTGGTGGATTGTACAAGCAGTTTACAAGAAACAGGCATTAAACGTGTAATGTAATAAGTGTATGGTTATTTGCAACAAGACGAAGATGAGGTGATGAAACCTTTTTTTCTTGGCTAAACCCGATTTATTCACACGGCAAAATGATGATCATGTCGTCTTTAAACGTTTCAAGTAAATGTGAGAATGATGAGGATGATGGGAGGAGAGCAGCAGCAGAATAGGAGGGAGAAGTGCTTAACTTTTATTGCAAATTTTTCAACAGTCTATTCACTTGAGACTCTTCATCTCTCTCCCAACCCCCTTGTGACTAGTAGTGTGTACGTGTGTGACGCTAGACTGATTCTTTTTACGACGACACGACACGACAACACTACTACTATTTACAGAACAACAAAGTCAGTTTTTATCTCCTTTAAAAATCGCAATGTCAACAAATAACTTACTTCCTGTCAATTTTCGAGAGCACATTCTCTTTCTGTTGGTGCCTCTCTTTGCTCCTCTCATTTTCGCTTTTTTTCCTCGGCTCGGCTCTCGACAAAATGTGGACATGTTGTGTAATGTGGAGTAGTAAAAGTAAATGGGTGTCGTTGTGCAATTTTTATGGGGAACAGTCTATTTTTTAGTGGAGAGAAGCAGTGCGACTTCACATATGCCATTTTCCTAAACACCACTATGGCGTCTTTTCATTTCTAAAAAAAAGTCAAGCACACAAAGAAAAAAATATTGCAGTAGTGAAAGAGGACGAGATTCAGCAATAATTAACAGTGGAGGACAAATAAACGAACGACAAAAACAGGATACCATAATACCAAGATATTATGAAGTGAGTTTAATGGTGAGGTTGTTTATGCCAGAACAAACAACAACAACAACCAGTAATACAACACTACATTCACTTTTCACTATCCTCTGGGATTATGGACAAAGTGAAAAAGAGAACAGAGAAGTGGAGACACTAAAAATTTAATTTTCCCCGAAATTATGATCCTCGAGTTTCAACTTGTCATAATATCCCTGCTGTTTACGTTCCCTTCAACTGGAATTAACCGAACAGAAAGGTAGTAAAGGGACGACAATAATAAGTCAAAAAACGTTTATATATTCTCATTCGTAAAATGCAACTGCACAATAAAATGCAGCGTTTGTTGTTGGTTAAGGAGTGCTTACGCTTTAGCAACATGGGCGCCGGGTTACATGACGAAGACAGCCGGAGCTGTTGTTAAATTATTTTGAATAGTCGGTAAGTTTGTACGCTCATTCACGCGGAATTTTAGTCAAAGGGATAATCCATGTCATAGCGAGTAGTAAGACTCTCTCTCTCTCTCTTCTCCCCGTTTTCCTGACTGAAAAACCGGAAGAGGGAAAATCGGTGTTCCTTTTTTTCCTAGTCTAGTGCTACTGCTGTTTGCGCCGGTAAAAAAACAAGTGGATACATAAAATAAGTAGCTTGTCTGTTTTCTCTTTCCTTTCTCGTGCTCAGTCCGTATAACTTTTCTGCTTTCCGTTTATTGCTCATTATTACTCCGTTCCTGCGAGAGCTACTAAAATGCCCCATTTGTAAAAATAGTAGTAAAAACCAAGAGTAATAATGGAAATGAATGGAGCACGACATGTAATACTTAACACAAAAACTTGAATTTATTTATGGCAGTCAGGCTTTACTGCTCAAACTATTTTTTAACTGGTTTGGTTAGTAAGTAAAGTTGGAAAGAAAATGAAAAGAGCTTTTAGTTGTGATGTTGACGTTGTTTTACGCTGCTTTTCTATTCTGCCGATTCATTTGATACTCACTTACTACTGCGTACACTACTACCCTCCTCCATGATGCAACGTTTTCCCCATATTTATCACAGAATACATTTTCTGTCATCATAACTCATCATCATCATGAATAAACAGAGCGGCAGAGTAGCAGCAACAATTCTGGTGGCAGGCGACGAGAACAGAAGACGCCACTCGTTTTTGCTTGTCGCCGTTTAAAATGCAAAATTACGCTTACCACCTACACGCCAGCATGTAAACAAAATATTACGCCCCTATGGCACTGGCACTACGGAACTACCACAACATAGAACGAGCGCGGCACACGGCTACGATGACTCACCCGTAGCACCACACACATACTACACACACCATCATCGCAACCGGAACCATTCCCAGGGTTGTGGTGGTGGGAGATTAGAGACCGAGTCAAAGAGAGAGAGAAGAGGAAACAAAACAGCAAAAACACATTTTTGTCGACTCTCAAAGTTTGTTTTTACTACTAAAACTACTACCATTGCTTAAGGTTGTTGTCAGAGTAGCAGAGAAACATAATTTTCTCTTTTTATTCTATTCGCTTGACACACAAAAGTAGTATAAAGTATGCAATAGTCCAGTAGTAGTAACTGGTCGCTTATGATATTGCAAAATTCTTTTGAAATGAAAATTCTACAGGCTTAACCCAGTCAAGTCAAACTAACAATTGCAAAAAAAACCGAAATGACGAGGGGTAGCAGCAGCAGCAGCAATGGTAGAAAGGAATATTATGATAGGAGGTTTTAAGTTTTAAGTATACAAGAAGCTGCTGCTTCGCTGGTGGTGGTGGTGGTGGAGGTTTTGTTTGGCGAGTTTATTATGTAGCGTTTTTCTTTGCTTCTTTGTTCCGTTCATTTGGCGGGTTGATGGTGGGGGAAGGAATGAGGGTATTACCTAGTTCGTCGACAAACAAACAAAACAAGAACATTTTGCACACAAGAATAATTTACAGAGCTTTGCTGATTCTGCTGTACCACTGCCGAACCCGGGTAAGCTAAACTCGTGAACTGGAAATGGAATATTCATTGAAATGAAAATGAAGTCTTTCATTTTTAATCTGTAAACAAAAGACTTGGCTCTCGCATAGCAAATGGTGAAATAACTCTTTCACTCTCCTCTCCAATGTTTTTCTCTTCTGGTTGAATTTCTATATTCACCCAAGGAGAAGGGATATCTTCTCTCGGCGCGGACGTTGTTGTGAAAAGAAAATGAAGATCAGAAAGAGTGAGAGAAAGACAGAGATCTCATTACTTTTTGTGGCACAAAGTCATGTAGGTATTGAGCCGTATTTATTGACCGTGGTTATACACACATCTTTTTAACCTGTGTGTGTGTATGGAACGAGCTGTATGTATATTTAGGTGTTCTAGTTAGACCTTCGTTTAATATGAAACTGCATGCTAATATGCATGACTGGATACACCTGCACGTACCAGTGGAACGTGTATGGTCACATAAAACAGAAGAGGGGGATGGAAGATGTCTTAGCGTTGCGGTGCTGAACAAAAAAAATGCTGAGCAACTACGGCTACAAGAACATTGTAAACAAAAAAATAAAATAAAAATAAAGTCACGACAGTAAAAACTGGCGTCGTTTCGTAAAAGTTGACTCGAGAGAGAGAGAGAGAGAAATGCGTTCCGCCAAGAGAAAAATAGCTCCTTTGTTGCTTATCCTCACATTCTTTACTACCCTCCCGACACAAACAACAGCAGTGATACGGTAGTATCCACCAGTTGGGTTTTAAATTAGGCAGAGTTAACGTAACTCTACAACGTGCTGTTGTTGGAAGTTTACCAGGGCTTTTGATAATAATAGTGATGATAATATTAGCAGGAGGAATACACAATACCTACGTAATAGTAGCCGTGTGTGAGTGTCTACATAAAGAGCCGACATATAGCCATATCGCACCATGCACTCAACATGCAACCCATCTTGAGATCAAGCCCGTGTTGTGAGTTTCTGGGGGAAATGGTCTCCGTGTAACTATATTACTGCTCAGAAAAGTAGATTCGCACCCGAAGACGCGAAAAATGTGGAACAATTTTGTTTATTGATTTAAGCATAAAATAACAATAATGTTCACATTTCTTCGTTTTCTTCTTCATCCTCTTTTCTCGTCTTTCCTCCTTATTTGTTCCCTTAAGCATACACGCAGTAATGTTGTTTTTTGCACTTCTTTATATGCCGTCAATGAACTCCTTCCTGAACAGCACATGCTGGTGTTTGCGTGTGTGTATATGTGTGTACGTGTGGTGTTCTGGTAGAACTGAATTGGAAATGCTGTTATTATAATTGAAACTACCTCTCCCTCTACTTTCATCTCTCTGTTCTCATTTCTTCGAAAAAAAACCCAAAAACAACAGCAGTAGAAGAACACAGGACACAGGAAGAAGAACAAGGAAGCCACATCATGAAACAAAAGCTAAAACTTCTACTGTTGTTGTTGCTGTTGCAATTGAGACTGGAAAGTTGTCTTCCTCCTTTCGCATGCTGTTCAGTTACATCACAGAAAGTTGAGGCAGTAGTAGAGAGTGTCCTGTTTCCGAATTCTGTATGTGTATTAGAGAGAGAGAGGAAGGGAGAGAGGGCCGTGCTAGTATAAATGCAGCATCTTGCTCTATAGTGTATTTCCGTATGAAATTACCAGAAATAAACACACGGAGTAATAGTACCACTAACCTAAATTCTCTCGATTTCTCTTCCTCTTTCAATCTCTCTTGAGCAGCAATTATCTACTAGAATGTGCCGTTTTCTTACGAAACAAAACAATCATTGAGCTGGTTTTACTTGGGCTAGTTGGAACCTAATAATAATGATATTGAGATGATGGCAGTGGTGGTGGGATAATAGTATATATTTTGAAGCAAGATAGCAGGGCCAAATTAATGCAGTTACTGGTTTAATGTCGATCATTGCGGATTCCATTGATAGGCTATATACCTACGCACACACATACGCATAAACATGTGTGAAAGTGTTCACTAATAATAGTGAAATGTCAATAGCAATGTACATGCATACATGACCTTAGACGATAATCTGGAGCGCCACTCTAACTCTCACCACAACCATACCACAACAACAACTATAGCGATGCTAAATAGGGTAATCACGGTGAGGACCTAAGCCGCTCGTATGAAGATAGAGATACTACGACGACGACATCGCGCAAGGAAACAAAGTAATATTATGAGGGAATCATCTGCTGGTAGGTGCATGCCTACATGTTATAATAAACAGTGGCTTTATCATGATAAGTAAGTTGACACGAAGCAGAAGGAGAGTTGTAAAAACAGCCATATCGTTACTTAATTGAACATAATAAAAACCCCCATTAAATACTCCATTACGATTACTCCTCCAAACTGCCATTACCACCAGTTATGTCCACTTAGACCATCACCACCGCCATAGCTGGTTCGATATTATGTTCTTCCATTTCGGCATGTTTTAGTGAAACGGTTTCGATAAGGAGCAGGGGAAAAAGAATTTGCTCTAATATTTGTTCTCCAAGAGAGGAGGACATACATACCTACACGCCGTCCTGTCGGCTGTTACATAAAGAAAGCTTTAGTCTCTCGTTTGAGAAGAAACAAGGAAAAAAATGTTGAATGTGCAGAAAGCAAAGAAAGAAGAATGGGCCAAGTAAAAAGTGGAGATTCAACAGGAGCCGTAATAGCAGCCACAGTAGCAGCAAAACGGGAACGGTGATGATGGCGGTGTAAATGGTCGTCCTAATTGTCGTTGACATTTTCAAGCACCACACCATACCGTCATCACCACCATCACAGCAGCAGGGAAAAAAGGAAGTGGAGCAGGGCTGAAATATATTACCCTCACGTTCTTTTATACAACCGATGTCGTCCCGTTTATTTCTTTTTCTCCGTTACTACCTACCGTTACATACTAGTACGTACTGAGCTGCTGGTTGGTGGTGATGGTGGTGGCGGCGTTACGAGTTCTCTTCTGTTTTTCGCTGTTGTTCTAGTTTCCCTTCTTTCTTTCCTAGGCAATAAAACGTTTTTTATGTGGCGTAGATCCGCAAAAAAATGAACACAAACTCAGGACAGAAAGGGAGAAAAACCCAGAATTTCTCCCATTCGCGTACACCAAGAAAGTGCCAGTATTTAATCCATCGTTTAAAATGTTAATAAGAGTATGTGTGTGAGAGAGTGTGTGTATAAACAGACTTTTAGCAAACAAAATAATGATAATAAAACGAAAACGTCTAAGCCACTTTATCTTTAGAGCCAGCCACATGCTAGTGCAGAAACGGAATGGAGGAAATGAAGAAGTAGTATGCATGCAATGCAGCTAATGATGAAGAAGTAAAGTAGCACAAGAAAAATACTTTGGTAGAATATCTACACAGACGTTTTTTTATAATGTGCACACCAGCTGTGCCTCTGTCCAGTTTATACTGACCAGAGTACTAATTGTCTGAAAAAAGGTAAAAAAAATGAAGTGGAGAGAGGGAGGGAAAATAACGCATGCATTTCTAGCCACTTGTTTATCATCATCATAATCGCCTTTTATCATCATCAACGTACTCATTTCCAGGGTATTTGCGTTGTTTCACTCTTCCGAACAATTTAACATGGAAGCACTATTAGCTGCATTCATAACGACTAGGTAGACCGACTGACTCGAGGAATGAAGGAAGCAAAAACTTTATTTTGACCAGCCTCATTAGCTTTTATCCCGGAGTTAGTGCTTTGTTTTTCTTTGTAATTTTTTTTCTGTTATGGGAGAGGTGAATGGACACGGCTAGTTGACTGACATTTATAGATGTTCTATGAACACTTGGGCGAGGATGATTATTATGTAATTAGGATAATCATAATGGTGTTTACGGAGCGGGATTCACGGGATGATGATGATCCTGTCTATTGAATAACTTGGCACAACTCCCACAAAGAGTACATGTTGGCGTTCCTGCAAGTCGGTATTTACGAACTAGTTTGCGCTTTGTACATGTAACCGTCTGCAAATATCAAGCTATTAAATATGTACGGCGAACCAACACGCTGACAAAGGCCCTTGGCATTTACAACGAGTTTCAGCAGAGGGGTCAAGAAGGTAGAGAAGATGTGGAGCGAGAGAGAGAGAGAGAGAGAGAGAGAGAAAATGCAAGCGAATCATAACGCTATTGCTACTTACCACCGTTACTGTTAACAATGATAAAACAGCTATTTAATATTATACACGGCCGTGTTTCTATACACAGTGACTTATCTTTCCGCGTCAAAGATTTGGCAAAATGCAAATTAACCTTGGAGCACATAATGGATGCACGGCACATAATGACTCTGC
>JAHZNB010006815.1:0-10133 GCA_027744295.1 Callyntrura guangdongensis | reverse complement strand
ATGTATTAGGCTCCCTATCCTGTAATGTTAAAATAAATTTACAGAGGGGATTTGACCCCTCCATCCCCCCTATTTCGCAGCCTATGGATCTTGTTAAAAATCCATTCATGTAAACAAATGCATACAGATGAATCAATGAAATATTTGAGGGCGTCGTCAATTCTAAGGCCTTCCTATATTCCCCTATATGAAAAAATTAAGCAAAGATTGAACTCAATGTTATTTCCTGACAACACAAGCGATGTCCAAAAGTGAGCCTCAGAGTACGTTAAAACTACACAAGAAACGGTTTTGGCCGGTAACAACAAGAAAAAAAGAGGGATTGATAACAGCGAACTTAAAAACGAAGCTGGATTTTTTTTTCATTTTCAGCTGACAAAGCTGAAAAAGTTGCAATGGTTCCATGGAATTATCGGAGAGGAATCACTTCTACTTCTGATAAAATAAAGAATGCGATAGGAAAATTAATCCATTTGTGCGTTGATACTGATTACAACTTAATGTAAGATATGCATTATATATGTTTAAATGCATCCATATTCTTAGCCAAGCTGCCATTTGAGACAGGTTTATTTATGCTAGCAACGAGATTAATCAAGTTTATAGTACAACATTTAAAAAAATTAAATGTTATAAATTAAAGTCGCTGTGTAGTGTGATTAGTATTAGTAATTTGAAAGTACCCAAATAAAATTTATATTGTGGGTTCTTGATATTGATATTGATTCACTACTGTCATCACTCATCACTCATTACTATTATGCCTTAAGCAGATTTTCAATATTCACAATAAGTGTGGTAACGGCAGTCTATCCCAGCATCAGATCCTTATAATCCGATTTGTTTCATAAACCGTTACGCACAGCACGTGTGTTTTATTTTACAACTGCATGTCGTAGCGAATTTAATTACACTGACCCTTATTCTTTAACAAGAAAATATCTAACTTACATGACAGAGAAACATAAATATCTTGAATTCTGTACGCTGTGAAATAAATTGAATACGAGTTCTTAAGAGTATAGAGTAATTCATAAGAGTGGTTTGATGATAACCAGACCTGACAAAGGTAAGAAACTGCCTATGAGGTCTAGTTTCTCACATCACTTTGAGCTTCATTATGTGAAGGAACCACATGAAAAGGAATACTTTGAGCCACAGTCTTAGTTGCATATGTTACCTTTTTTGTGTCTTACTTGCTTATTTGCCTATATAGCCTTTATAAAGGTTATTTGTACTTTTTTGACAAGGTTTTACATATTTTATGCGTTTTGGTAAAAAATTGCTTTATAAAGGCGTATTTTGCAAAGCTTTGCGCATTTTTCTATTTAATTTGACTAACACTACGGCAGTTGTCATCCACTGTCTACATTTCAATCAGAAAACTTACATGTTTTATGCTTATATTAAAAATGGTTTTAAAGATGTAACAAGAACAAGGTAGTTTAAAAAAATAGATGTATTCATAGCTGTTTGAAATTTACAAAAATAACTTTATGCAACATAACCACTGGTAATTTACCAGACAGTGTTTCACAATTCAGTCGTTTTATAATGTAATGCTGGCTGACAGTTGCGAACAACCCCAACCTCGGAAGACCAAAACAAGTTGACACCAGTTGGGATCCTATTGTCATTTTACAAATACAACATTGAAACCACCGTAGAGGTAGAACGAAGTTTAAGCATTCGTAAAACTATTCTAACTGCTCAA
Source organism: Callyntrura guangdongensis (assembly GCA_027744295.1). Classification (NCBI taxonomy): domain Eukaryota; kingdom Metazoa; phylum Arthropoda; class Collembola; order Entomobryomorpha; family Paronellidae; genus Callyntrura; species Callyntrura guangdongensis. The sequence goes on along the minus strand of JAHZNB010006815.1, from coordinate 8,419 downwards.
CGAACCAGGATAACATTGGATAATTTGGAAATGGTTAATGGAATTTGCCAAAGCAAGTGTGGAGTCTTATGTAAAAATATAACCTTTGCTGTATTTTTTTAACAAAAGAAGAAGTAAAGAAAGCTTTTATTGTTGTGGTTTATGTGAAACAGTCTAAGGACCAAAGTGTTTTTGACTGACGAATGTAAACAATCATTTGAAAAAGCAACTCAAATACTCTAGTCCCTATACGAAGCAAACCAAGAGCGTAGCCAGCTCACGAATTTGGGGGGGCACTGCTAGATAAGAAGGGGGGGTCGCGCAAGGCGCGTAAGAAGTTCTGGTCATATTTTTTCGGGTTGTCCATTTTTACCTTTATTATGTGAAAAAATCGGGAGACGGAATAACTAACGAAAATGATCTTTCGGAAGGATAACCTTTCCCAGTGTTTTCCTCCCCAATTTTTTCTTACCCAAGTTTTTTCTTACCCAAATTTTTTCTTACCCAATTTTTTCTTACCCAATTTTTTTCTTACCCAATTTTTTCTAACCCAAGTTTTTTCTTACCCAATTTTTTCTTACGCAAGTTTTTCCTCCGCAAATAAAGTTTCCCAAAAGATTTTAAATAATTGCAAATAATTGTAAACAACATAAATTAGATACATTTTCATTTGAAAGGAATTCATCAGTAACAATAAGTACATAAAAACAATATTCACTTTTTGAGTCGTTGTCGTTTAACTCTTGATGTGCTGTATTGTGCAGCAAAATTACTTGATACCTTCTCGTTATCATCCGTCTGATCGGCCTTACAACGACGCTTAGGTTTGCTGTCAACCGTTTGTTTGCTACCAACAATAATGTCTCACTTAATTCCCTGGTACGTTTTGAACTTGGTAAACTCAATCTACTTGGCCCTGGCTGTGGAGATGGTGAAGATACATGGATAGGTTGTGTGATGCTTAGATCGTCTTGCTCGACCTCATCATTTTGAGTATATATTATGTTCGTTGGTACAAGTATTAGTTTAAAACCTTTGTGGAGACGTTATATTTAAAGCACAACCTTCAAGAAAAGCCTCTGTGCCTTTTTCATGACAATTTTCTTGGGCTATACTTCAGCTTATAAAAAGGTAACTTCAGCGGTTGCTGCCATGCTATGCTAAAATCCATTTTAAACTATCACTGCTCTGCACTGTAAACGAGATACGTCTGTTACTCACAAGCTACTAGATATAGAATGGTGACAAGGAAAATTTTTGTGAAGACAGAATTGTTAAATGCAATATATGCAAATGATGTAAATGCTCAGGCAAGAGTATTCCATTATTTTTGTCTTGTATTTATGCATCCATAGTTTTTTCGAATCCGAATCCGAGGTAAAAAATGGGAAGAAAAAACCTGGGTAAGAAAAAATTGGGGAGGAAAAAACTTGGGTAAGAAAAACTTGGGTAAGAAAAACTTGGAGAGGAAAAAACTTGGATAAGAAAAACTTGGGTAAGAAAAACTTTGGGAGGAAAAAACTTGGGGAAGAAAAAATTGGGGAGGAAAAAACTGGGAAAGGTTGTCCTTCCTAAACATCATTTTCGTCAGTTATTCCTGAACCCGAAAAAATCTGTCTTCAAAATACCGCACCAATACCCTTTTCGTAAGTTAAACTTTCTAATAAATCAGAATATATCAGGAAAAACATTAATTGATCAACCATAACCATCATGCACATCAATTTTGGTCGAACCATTGTATAGTCTAATCCTAATGTCACCCAATCCATTCAATGAAATTTTAAGCCAAGATTTATGAAATGAAGCTCTTTGCTAGGCAATACAAAATTAACCTGGTAATAAGAAATTACCATGAAGAATCAGAAAACAGTCACTTAGTTTGGTTTATTTTCTGTTGCTCTTAAACAAATGCAGCAATTCTGTGCAAATTGGCTAGATTCAGGATTTTCATTCGCAATTTAGTTAGTATGAGACGTTAGTATAATCAGTAGAATTTACTAACAAGTTACACTAGTTGACAACAGTTTGACAAAAAGTATTTGTCACATCATAGCTAAAAACTTCTCCGGTGACATTTTCAAGAGAGTGCCAATTTTGGTTCCAATCTTATCAGGAATTAGAAATTATTAACATACACAAGTGCAGACATTCATTTACAAGAGTACCGATTTATTGATAGAACGCAGAATTAAAATATTCCACTCACAAGGGAGTGTATGGAGTTGTCCGATCTATATAGGAGTTTCATAAGTGCAGTCTAGTAGAGCTTTTCAAGCTCTACAAGACACCGCTTAGCAATCTCCCGCATGGCGACCTGCACCGGAGCTACAGGGTTAAACCTATCCTTAGATTACAACCATGGTTGATGAATGCATAATATATTTGCTGTGTATGTAAAAACCAGGTAGTCATGTTCATAGTTATGTAAATAAAAGCTAAAAATTTGGAAACAATAAATATTTAGGGTGGTCATACTGCAGATACATTGTAACTGTAGTGTTCGGTAAATAATTAATTAGTTACTTTGCCACACGAGTACTTTAATATATCAGCTAAGGACTTCTTTATTAACTACTCAATACATCGTACCTTAACCGACCGTCTCAGACTACATCTATCTGACTGCCTTCAAACCCCACCGCATGCAAGCTTACTGAATGTGATACATGTGCAATACCATTTTACATTTAGCGGATTATCATATTGCCCATACACCACAGTAACTGCGCTTTTTTATGAAAATTTAAATGATACCTGTATACATGTGTACTTACACAGGTATAAGTCAAAGAGTGAATTACCTTTTATGCATAATACTACAGTGTATAATTGTCACTATTTAGGTGTATTTTCTTTTCAATGTGTCGATAAATTGTTTAGACGTAAAACCTGTACTGATATCATGTTTTTTGAAAATTAATGTTTTCGTAATCGCAATAAAACCATACTTTTATACTAAAATTTAGATAGTATTGTCTGTTGTGATTAAAATCCCGTCAGTATTAGTTTTGCGATGCAACTATTTGTGACATCAATATCATATATTGTATTAGACGTAAGGTACAACTTGTCCTTCCACAAGCCCTCCATCAATATTTCGAACACACTCTAACAAATCTTCTATTTCGATGACAAAGGAAATTGAGTACCTGGTATTAGTGTTTACATAGTACGTACACTACGCATTAATCAACTGTGGTCGTAATCCAGAGTTACATTCTTCTCTGTAACTCCGGTGCACGGGCCCATTCGGGAGATTGTTAAACGGGGTCTTGTAGAGCTTGAAAAGTTCTACCAGACTGCACTTATAAAATTACCATATCGATCGGGATCGGACAACTCCACACATTCTCTTGTCAGTGACCTCATTCCGAAAGGAGAGTTATCCAAAGACACGAGAGTTTCCCGAAAAATGAGTTACCACATTCTGAAGACTAGATTAAGTATTTTCTAAAAACATAAAAGTTTCTCAGACAATCCATTAAACCGTATTCCATAATTTTGGTATTCTGGAAAAACATCTATGTCTGTTTAACTTAAAAGTAAACAGTAATATTTACCCTACTCATGAGCAGAGGTACAACGCCAGTTTCAGTGCGCATTGAATTGCGTCTTGCACTGCTCAAGCATAGCAGTTTTGCAGTGCCACCACTAGCAGTAGCGAACTATACCACAGCTACTCCTGCATTGTTTACGTGGTTTAAAAGCAGTGCATTAGACACATGGTACATGCAGCATTGCGTGAGCTAAGCAATGCAATTGTGAATCATATTTATTGCTATGCTTTTGGTTAGTGACAGTGATAGATAACATAGAGCATCGTTAGACGGATAACCTAAACCCGGAATTATATTTTAGTGTTTAAGTTTTGGAATGAGGATTTAATTTTCAGGTAGCTCTTGACTCTTACCTGAAATTAAGTCCTTAGATCGCGATCCGGACCCATGATAGTGCAATTGAACCTCCTGCATAGAATGTAACAATGAACGTCCAAAATGATCACATTCATGCCCTTAAAAATTTATTCACGAAAAGCGAATTTCTCTTTGCGATGGGACGTCCAACACACAATGCTTTACTCAATACATTACAGTTTCATCATTCCTGTGAACTTTTCTTCATTTCTCAATGAATGGTAATGATTAGCAGGTTGGTAGGTTTTATGATGCAGGAAAGTTGGTGTCTGTGGCCGATAGTAACTTCAAATTTTAGACTCGCGCCGTTAATACAATTTACATTTTGAGTAGTTAAGCACGAAAATTTCCGATCTTATGCTCTAGGAATAATTGTTTATTGTAACGTAACAAATTGATCATCATCAACATTCAAAAGAGAATAAAAATCTACAAATGGTAAATTTCGTATGTGTTGCTGTTTATTGAGCAGAACATTTTGTACATTGTCTCACAAAGCGAATTGCGCTAGTGGTCCATATTTTCTTGCTGCGTGTGAGTGACCATTCGTGATTTTTATTGTTTCCGGTGGGTTGAGAAGGTCCAAATGTACCGTCCTTAGTGGAACATATTTGATTTGGGGTTTATCAATAAACCGGTTCCCTTGTAAGTGAATTTCACTTATAAGTATGTGTATGTAAAAAGTTTGTTGATAAGATCCGTTCCCGAACTGGAAAAATGCTGCAAACGAAAGTACAAATTTGTGATAAATAGAATAGATCTTTCGTAAAATATTTATTTTAAAGAATTCACATTGTGTGTGCATAATCATTGGTTCCAAAGTTTGGGTGCAATATTTCAAATTATTAAGTATTAAAATTTAGCTTTTTTGGGCCTGAGACTACATGAAGACTACGTGCGTCGAGTTTAAAAATGGCCTTTGTTTGATACCTCTATCAAATTTCACGGCAATCAAACAACAAGTTCTTGGTGTATTAAATCCTTATGAGTAAGAAGTACACATAACCCGCCTGAAAATAGTCATTTTGGGCTCACATTTTGTATAAATTTCCTTTTGTGGCTGCAGTACCAATGTATTAAATCTAACCCGAATAAAACAGAAATAAAATAGTTTTACCTTAAAAACACCAGGGAATAATACGTTTAAAAAATTGACCTTGTAAGGTCCACAAAAATCCTTTTAAATGGAGATTTTGACTAACTTAATTTATATGGCACACAAACCAGTGTACTAAATTTCAGCTGAGTCAGTTACAAAATGAAGATTTTTGCACGTTAAAACTAAAATTTCTTAGGAAATAAGTGACTCCATCGGGCATAAAAATTAAAACAGTATTAAATGGTCACATTTCATCCACTCATTTGCTTATATATTTTTATCCCAGATTTAAAAGCTTAGTACAAATTTTGTATTTTATAAGGCTAGCTACTTTATTATTTGGGTAGTCTGTCTATCTTTCATTCTGTCAATGTGTAGTATGATTCAATCAGTTTGACTCATACACTGGCTTCAAGATTTGCAATAAAGACATATATGTACCTAAAGTACTCAGTGATCAATAACCTCTTTCGAAACCATTTAATACCAGTTTTCAAATTTTTAAATACTAATATCCGTAGATAACAAAAATTGTATGAACACCGACCGACTAAACGATAGACAGACAAATGCGCCTGTTATAAAGTAGCTAGTTTTGTTGTATACAGCAAAATTTAAAGAAAGCATTTAGACTAAGAAGAAACTTTATGACTTGCAATTCACAACAATAGATAGTATTTCTAATTTAAACAGTATATGACATACCTATATTTGTAAAAATCCTATGTGAACTAGCTAAAGTTTGTGTTGTCAAAAATATATTGTAGCATGTTTATCAGCGTTATAAACTGCTCCATATTTCATTTTCTGAGCTTTTTCTACAGGTAACCAAAGTCCAGATGAGTTCCCAAAAAAATCCATCGAAAGAGATTATGCCATAAAAAGCAAAATGATTTTTTCTTAAATGATGCCAAAGTTCTTCTGATTTCATCATCATAATGCTTGATATAATCTATTAACTTTTAAATAACTCGTGAAACGTTACTGTGTAACTTTTTCGTAGTCTTGACCATTGACAAAAAGGATATTTTTAACGTTGAAATTTTATTGACACACGAATTACAAAATGATTGAGATTGTTTATGTGTGCGGAATACAAAAATAAAAACCAGTAAATTTCGTTTCATTTGATATATTTCCTAATATTGTTCCTATCAGGTGTAATGTAAATCGTAATCTTCTGTTATGTTGCATACTCTTTTAAACAGAGCATACACCTCTAAGTATTCCGAAAATTTGATAAACAAAATTGGTTTAGTCAGACTGAAATCCCCGACGAAGTAACTGTTTCCCATGATGCGTAAATTTTGTTGTACATAGTAACTTAACATGATTTGCACAAAATTGTATCTATCCCAAGATATTGAAAAGATGGACAGTAGGTTACGCTTGAAAGTATTTTCCAAAAATTTATATGGTTTCCAGTGATACGTAAATTTTGCTGCATAGGGTAAGCTTCACTTGATATGCCCAAGAAGTTTAAAATGTTATTAGACGTTCCATTACGTTTTCAAATATAAAGCCAGCATTCCTCTCCACAAAAGGCATATTCCTCCAGTGGCATATCTTCATAACACTCTGTCGATTAGAATGCATTACATTGGTTAACACTGAAAAGTTTACATTTACATTACATTTACATAATACACCATGAAGAACCTATAGGTTGGGTCTCACTTTAAGATTAATAGATAAAGTTTGAAAAAATGTAGAAAGCGCGCAAAGCGCGCCCGAATTTTGACCCACCACCGTAATATTTTTTCTTCCGCCGGCCATTTGGGGGGGCACTTGCCCCCGTTACTCCCCCTGTCTACACCAGTGAAGCAAACATTGTCTAATCTGATTACGTTTTTCCGCCATACAAATGATTGTTGCTAAATCTAGTCCCATGACCCACGTTGTGAAAATGACAATAATATTCCCAGGCATAGTTGGTACCTCCAGATTTGTCCTCGAAGTGAAATGTCGGGTTTGTCTTGAGGTAGCATCAAAAATTTGCAAATTGAGCCACCAATCCATAATGCCGGATTGAGTCATGCCCCAAAGTTGTTTTATCAGATGAATGGTGACCTTTCCTGTAAGCTGAATACTAACTGTGTTATTCGTAAAAGTTTCCTTTCCAACGCTTACAAAATTAGTACTGTTCCCTCGTGTCATTCGGTATTGAGATTCCCTATATCTCGCCTCGGGAATAATTACTGCAGTTCTATTGCAAGTTGTAAAACTTTTATACAGTGTGCTAACCTCATTTTCAAAGAAATCTAACTCAAGTGTTCTTCCTAAAGCTATTTTAAATGTGTATCTGCGGGGTATAATCCCAGCTTTAATTAACGGATATAGTGCTTGCAACGGTTGAAGTAACAAATCCGACAGATTGGGATGTAATTGGGACACCATCCGTAAAGTACGCAGGGTATGCCCATTCTTAACTCCGTTGAAGTCTGCATGTAACAAAAGTAGAGGAGAAAAAATAATAAATGATAAACTCTTTAACCTACAAATAAAACTCGCCAATACTAACACGCAAATCGATCTAAAATAGGTACCAACTTAGCATTTCGGATACACTGATTCACGTGATGTGCATATGCACCTTGAGTGGGCCTTTATTTTGGCACCACGGTGTCAGTCTTGTGGGTAGCATCTGCTGGTACTTATATGACTTGCTAAAATTGCTACAAACTTTTACCGGATTCCGAGCTGATAGTATTTGCCATATTAAAATGGCAGGACGCGGGATAGTTATATTAAAAATGTCCCAGTCAGACATCACAGTCTTACATGTATCTTTATTGTGCAATGAATATTTTATTGTCAAAAAAGAGCTGTCTTGCAGCGTACAATTACATTGCTAAATTACTTTTAGAAAATTTCGTTTGTAGTGAAAGGTCACTATATGGCCCAGCTTTCGTAATTTATAATGTTCATAGCTTACTGCATTTAGCTGATGACGGTTTAGAGTATGGAAATTTAGACTTTGTTCGTGCGTTTCTATGTGAAAATCACATGCAAAAATTGAAAATGTCTATACGTGGACAAAACCTTTAAATTGAGCAAGTTGTTCGTAAAATCTCTGAAGAACGGTCGTTCTTTACACCCGGTAAACAGCTGTGAAAAATTACCGACGAACAAAAATAAAGTAGCGTTTTCTAATTTTGTTTTAACTACCAAAAAGGAAATAATTGTTTTAAAGATAAATTGAACAGATAGTTCTGTGTTTACGGTATTAACCATATAAACAGTACGCTAAATTGTACTGAATTACCTAAATATGAGATTGATTTTTATCCCATCCCTAGTAAATATGTTTCTGTCTTTGAAGTTAAGTTCAGCAACATTAAGGCCTTGAATCGGTTGTGGCGGGAACCTAAATTCGTCCTTCTAATTGGTTAATTAAATAACATGGAGACGAATCACATCGATT
>JAHZNB010006814.1:0-15187 GCA_027744295.1 Callyntrura guangdongensis | reverse complement strand
CAAATTTGCTCAAATTATATCCCAGAGATGCCACTAGCCTAAGGTACCTGTGTGCCAAATTTGAGCCAAATCGGCTGAAGGGTCTGGCCTCTAGAGTGATGACGGACGGACAGACAGACAGACAGACAGACAAACACGCTAATCTCAATACTCCAATGAAATCAAGATACCATTGGCGTAATAAAGAAGCTTAATCGTTGCAGTATAGACGCAGATGAAAGCTTTGTATTGATTCAAGCTGATTAAATTGAAAAAAATATTGTTATTTTGGCTTGTCAGTCGATCTGGTATCGTTATACAAAATTTGAGCTAATTTGGATAACGTTTAATTTTTGACCCCCAAATGACCCCCCGGGGGTCGACTAAATTTGCTAAAATTGCACCCCCAGAGATGCCACCATTCTAAGGCACCTATGTACTAAATTTGAGCCTTTCGGATAAAGTTTAATTCTTTGACCCACCGAATGACCCACGGGGGTTAACTAAATTTGCTCAAATTATATCCCAGAGATGACACTAGCCTAAGGCACCTGTGTACCAAATTTGAGCCAAATCGGCTGAAGCGTATGTAGTGATGACAGACGGACAGACAGACAAACACGCTAATTTGAATACTCGAATGAAATAGGTTTCATCGGCGTAATAAAGACTTGATATTTTGGCTTGTCATTTGCCCTATGTAATATTGCTATACAAAATTTGAGCTAATTTGGATACAATTTAAATTTTGACTCCCCAAATAACCCCTGAGTATTGACCAAGTATGCTAAATTTACATCCAATAGATGTCACCACCCCTAAAGTACCCGTGTGCTAAATTTGAGCCAAATCGGCTGAAGCATGTGACCAGGAGCGTGATGACAGACGGACTGACAGACAAATACGGTAGTCATTACTAGATTAAAAATCTTTCATCTGCGTACTATAATAACATTCAATATGGCATGTCATGTAACTTTGTTGCTTTTGAAATTAGTTTTGTGACGGTAGTCAGTCAGCAGTTATTTGTACACATACACATCCTATTCCTATCAGCATAAAATCTTTATATAGGGACAATGGAATAGCGTAATCATATTTATTCGAAGTATTCACTGCAACTAAAATACGTAACATGAGATGTTTTACAATATTAATAGCATAAGAAATGCCTCTCGTCAATTTCCAAAACAGATCCATTTTCCGTAAACAATTTGCGAAAACATATGGGCTCAGGTTTACCTGCTAAATTTTACGTTCTACTTATTTCTCATTATTAGGCAGTAGTAAGTTAATTCGGTTATGTCGCGTGTATGTTCTGAGAAAACCCTTACGTTCTCGCTCAGTTTTTTAATATATTTTTTTACTACTTGTGTTGGCAATTTGTAACATCCTTTTGGGGGATTGAGCGACGTCTGGAAGTCTACTTTGCTGATTTTGTTGTCAATGCTTCAAACATTGTCAATATCGAACCCAAACCAAACGTAACCCACAACACAAACACAAGTATCCAGTATGCTTAGACTTTTCCTGAAATTTGTAATGTGCACTTTCAAATTATTATGATACATATATGGTTGACGATTACTGCTGAAACAGTGGAATTGATTTAATGATTATACCTCATTTAAATTCGTTCCACTATATAACTTACCAACCTACACTACATTTCACAATTGATGATCGCATTTAATTACCGGGATTAGCTAATAATAACCTTCATTTTCAGTATCCTAACAACTGTTAGAGTATGATTAACTATATGATATATACTTTATATGGCTTACGTAGTTTGTGGTTTGATGTGACAATAAAAGTTAAGACTCGTAAAAGTATTCGAGATAAAACGTGGTTTTCGTAATGTCGCAGTGCTCTAAATAAAGTTTGTCGTCTAACTACGGAGACGCTTACATCTACAATATTTTACGTTGAGAATATTATAGCCTAACTTGTCATGCAGGTATTTTGATTGATAAGTAGCACAATGTGGGTGTATCAACCCGTACTTTTTACGTATGTCATCATGATGTAAGCAGAAAAAAACAACCCTTTCATAAAATACGATCTTCATTTACTTTCATTCACAAAGTACACTTTTTGAGACTTTTATCCAATATTTTCGGATTTCCAATTTCATTAGTTTGATTATACTTGTAAAGGAATGGAATGGAAACCAAAGTTTACGTAGTTTAATTATTACAACAAGTACTTTTTAATAACTTTTTTTTATTAAGGACTGTTGATATAATGAATCCAAGTCACAAGTACTCCTTCTCGATAGCGAAATGATACCATCATTCACTCCAACTCCGCCAGAAAGTAGACAGTAAATATACATATTAGATGGGGGACCACAATGTGTACAAATGCAAAACCAGGCGTGGGAATACGAAGATGAGTTTTTGTATACCCGTGAGCTTATACACGAATTTTACTTTTTTGCTGACGCAGTCCCTTAGTTGGCACAGGTCTCTGGTCACAAGTTGAGCTACTAATATTTTAAATGCACGAAATGCTCATAAAAGCACAGCTAAAATTGGCCAGACATTAAATAAAGTAATGTTAATGTATTTAGAACTGTATGTATAAAAGGTTAAAATATTTAACACCCAGTCAAGTATTGTACGCTGTGAACAAGTGTGTGAATAGATAGGCTAATGACAGTTACCATTTTTAAGAATCGCTTCTCCATCATTTCCATTTCCACCTCGACAAACTCAACATACATCAAGCAATTAAAATATTGTTGAAAATGGGTTCAGCCTGTGTGAAATATGAATTTTTTATATGAATGAACTTGTTAAACGGAACATTTTCGTCTCTTTACAACACAACGTTCATTATGAAAAATCCAACTTAATAAAATACAACCGTGGAAATTGTGAAATACCAAATATAAAATGTATTCAACTACCTTAAGCCTTAGAGAGCATCCGGTTATACGAAAATATAGATACGAAATTAGTTGACAAATTCCCTAAAGAAGAAAATCAAAACTTTGCCCCTACTTGATAATTTAAAAAAGTCTTTTTAACAAAATATCATTATGGAAAACTATACATTTTATGTTATCATAAAGAACATCAATGAAATATGTATGAAACACACATTTGGTTGCATGTCGTCAAGTTACGAGTTTTTTTTTATCGAAGTTAGTCTATGTATCGTGGTGATGATGATGGTAGAACACACTATGAATCCAACAGGCCTTACCAAACCCAAGGGAAGTTTGGAGGAGCTTTGTTGTCAGAGATGAACTTAGGGACACTACAAGCTACATTTTCTATATCGTTCGGTTTCTCTGGTTTCAGTTACATACATCCTCTTTTAGTACACACACAAACCAAAATAATAATAATCGTCGGTAGTCAACACACTGTGTGTGCCGGCACGAATACATCATTTTGACCTTGAGTGGCAAAGAGCGCAAACTTATTATCATGGCTTTCCAAATGCATGTGTATGCATTTGATTTTCTAAACCTTTCAGAGTATTACTGTCATACCACTGCACTAGATCTATAGATTTGTTGGTGATATGATTTCGTCTCATTACGAACATGACACGTTGCGTAAGTACACCAGATCTACATACGCACATGTACAAATAAATATATGAATATAGCTAAGCAGATAGATATGTATGAGAAAAACACGTATCTTTCGACAGTCATTTAGGAATTTATACTTGTTACCTACCACTTGTGTGGAGCAAGTAAAAAATGTGGAGAAATGTATCTTTACTTTTGAACAGTGTCGTGAGTTTCTGAATGATCTTGAGTCTTTTTTTATCCATAAAAGTTGGTCAATAAGTTTTGAAACACTGTTGTGAGTATTCTATAGTTAGCATATTTACTGGTTCATATTATGTTTTTTACTTCAACGAGAGTGATAAAAACTCTGCAAGACTGTAGTTGATAAAGGATTTGTATATTAATGGAATGGTGTGATGAGATGTAACTGTGACTTTATCGATGTAAACCATTTTCTACAACAGCCAGTGAATTAAGACTTGTTAGTTCTGCCACGAGGCCAAACTAACACTAAAACACCGAGAGATAGAGATACTAATAATAATATGTATGTGCATGGAAGCTGAGATATAGAATACAAGTATTATGGCAAATCAAAGGAAGCTGATATTCCAGGGTCAACAAGTGCGTCTGCTTTTGTGGTTTGACTCTTATATCTTACGTACCACAGATGATGACTACGGCGATAGTTAAGTGTACCTAGTAATCTGCCTTCAGCGGAGTTGTGGCTGTGGAACCTCAATGAAAGTAATTTTTAGTAAATTGTGTTTTGGCTTTTTGGATTCGATGTTGATAAACTTGTGTAATTGTTTATCAATTATATTTTATGGTCCTTCTTGCATCATCAGTATATATTGTGCATATATTGTGCAATCATAGAGTATGTAGGTATTTAAGTAGCAAACACAGTTTTTCAGACACAAGAGGCGGAAAGTGTTTTTTATCCTTAAACAACATTCATACTAAGGGCAATACAAGGCACACCAGTTTATTTTCTTACCTCACGATCATCAGTCAAGTAGTAAATGTTTATTGTAGCAAAATTATTTTTTTGAATGAAATATTGTGACGTGTTTTAACTGATTGTCCATTCTTCAGTAGGGCATTAAAATTGGTTTTATGCAAATTTACCCGTTTAGGTGAAGTGAAAGGAAATGCCGATATTTTATTGTTTTTGGTAGGAGTAACAATAGGTTTTTGTGGATTTAACAATATAACATAAAATATTATAAACTATCAACGAGTAGCGAGTGAGTGCTTGGTGGTGGTGAATCGGTGAAGCAGAAGAGCCAGCCGGTTAGTTATTGCGCGCGTTTATGTTACAGTCGCAGTCGGCAAAGCAAAGTTTACAATTAAGTAAGCGTGAATATACAATGACCAACGTAACATCTGCTGTTGATAAGGAGTCTACGGATTCAAATGGGAACAACGGTCATCAGGTTAATGGCAACGGACGTCGCATTTTCTCGTAAGTATAAAGTAATGTTATTATACTGATCAAGCCTTGGTTTAAATTCGTGTAGGTAGTATAGAAAAATATTTTGCTGTAGAACATTTACGTTGAGTACATTTTTGGGTACCATCAACAAATATAAATTCAGATATGTGTATGGGGGCGCAAATATGTACCTGGACACAAACTGAAGTCTATATAAAAATTCCGCAAGTGGTAAGTATCAGCTTGTGGTACAGAAATGAAGTGTCATTTATGTGTTGTAGTTGTAAGTAGTAATAAACGTTGTAAAATTAAATTGGTAGTCATTTCGTAAATATTTTACACGTAAAAATATGGAGTGAGGCGTGACAGATGTGTGCATGTACTATAAGCTCAAATGCGACGTTTCTACCTCTTACAGTAAGAAGTAAGGTGTAATAAGGCTAGCCGGCTGCCAGTGCTAACTTTTCCCACAATTTGGTGAGAAACAAGTTACATGTTTTAGGCTTGAATAACGATGGTACCATTTCAGATAATTTACGTTTATGAAACATTACTTTTGATGCATACGTAAGTTAAGTTAAATGTCGCTTCGCCTTAATTATTTGAAACTTACCCGCTCACGCTACAATTTAAAGTGTTAGTGTTTAAACTCCCATGCGCTTCAGCGTTTTTTCTAGCTGTAGAATAAATTCCCTTTGTTCCTGTTTGATATTCATTAATCAACTAAATGATTCAACTTTATTTTTTGAACGAGCTAAACTAAACAGTATTTCCGGTAGTTATTTAAGAGTCTAGAAGTTGACCTACAATTTGTTAATACAGTACATTTACATAAACAATTATTTACTGTGAAGCAACATGTAAAATATTCAGATTGCAGAGGTAACGAAACAAAGTGGTAGGTTTCAGATACCATTTGTCGTGTTTCAGATGTAGAATTGCTTGCTTTAATTTGACAATGGCAGTAGTATATGGTCAGTTGTCATATTGCGATTTTGATCGTGTATGCATTTGTTATTTACGATCAGTCTTGAATGATAGTATATAGTTTTGTCGCTTCGTCCCAGGCCGTCCATCCGTCCGGCCATTACTTCTGAACCGGATGGAATTTTGAAATTTTGTTTTCACCAATCGATAGACACCATAGCTAAATGGGCGTGGGCATTTCGCTGGTCACTTTTTTTAAATGACAACCATAAATGAAAGTTGGTTTGCAGTTGCAGATTGATGATAGTAGTTATAACGGTTAGCAAAGTTACGTAATAATCACAAAAATCACGGAATAGTTCCAAAATATACGTAATAATTACAAAAATTGCGTAATATTTACATGGTTAGCTGGATTATTCAGCTACAGGGTTAGTTTTTTTTCGTTTATCTGAACGTTCACTGATCAGTTGATCGTATTTGACAGTTTACCAGAGTTTATTAAAAACTAAAAGCGGGCGAATGTTACCAGAGGTAGTTAATGAGATTAAATTCATGTCTCTGTGTGTGTCGCAGCGTGAAGACGATAATTTTTGACGGAAAAAGAATGTTGAAATTCGTTCGTTCGTAGATGAGAGTTTGAGCCAGATCGGTTAAAAACAGTAGCTTCCATCCAGCGGGGGTCAAAATTCATTTCACCATCACTTTTACTGTTTATGCAAAACTTGTTTCCTTTAAATTTGTAGCTTTGGCTAGTAATTCTTTTTCATTTGAAACCAAGCTTTCGTAGTTGCACATCAGGGCATTTACATCTTTCTCGTTTAAATTGTTATACACCATACATCACCGAATTTTGATTTTTTCAAAGATATTAAGGATAGTCGTAAGGATTAAGCCATACAGAAACATGTCTAATGATTTGAACTATGAACCACGACAACACAAATAATACTTTTGACTTTTTGTTGTTCAAGTTCTCAGTTACTGCAGGCAGATAGATTCTGTCAATGTAAACATTGTAGTACAGGCCTAATGCCAAGTATTAAACTAATATCAGGCCAATTTCTAATACCGAGGGTTCTGGTCACCAACCTTCAAGTATCAACCCAATGTGAATGGGACAACAAAGGGGGATTACTTGATTATCTTCGCAAGATTGGAAACAGCAATTTGGTTCGCAGCATCAACAACAGCCGTAATGTTACTGACTTTTCCGGCTGGTACTTTTGCGAAGTTAGGTATTTGGTAGTATTTGGGTTTTGTTGTAAAGAGTGAGGTATCCTGAATAATAAAAGCAATTCATGAACGTGAATGCTCACAATTGATGCACATGAACGAGCTCTAACTCCATTATAATCATCATTATTATTATTGTAAAAGTTTTCTCCTGTAACCTGCGGTTTTTACTTGAAATTACTATTCGAACACTGAAAAGTTATATAATAATAATATGTACAAAGAAGCCTTTAGTTGATTTTCCATACTTTAAAGATTACTTTTTTCTCCACACACCAAGTATTTTCAAACTCTCCTGTTTTGTCAGTACAAATCCTAACCTCGCCATCCGTTTATTTGTTTGTTCCTGTATATGTTCAATTTGTGCAATGTTTTTTTCTTGTTAAAAAGACCCCTTCTCATGTATGGGGAACTTTTTTCCCGGTGCTTTCATCGATTAAATCCTCAACTTTAGGCTCAATGTTATGATCCTTTAATTGCCGTCCAAGTTTGGCAGCTAAGTCAAGTAAAATGACCAAAGAAACAAGTCAAACAGTAAACCGACCTGACGCTGTGCTGCAAACCTGAACTTTTCTCCATTCTCGTTTTTATGGCATATTCTTTTATACACCGCATACACTACCAGACCAACAAAAAAACCGTGTGCACGAGAAAAGCCTAAAAATCATAGTAAAGCCTAAAGCCAGCAGAGGTTCTTTCATAAATGCAGTCACACTGCGTTGTTGTTGTATGTGTGCGGTTTAAAAAGGTATGTATTCACTATTTACTCACACTGTGCGAACATATAGCAAACGAGGAAATAATGGAATGTAAGAATGTAACGTGAGACGAAGTGAGAAAAGAGAACATATTAATAGCAGTACGTTCTACATACAAAGCAACGGGGATCTATAAGCTAGTTATCATGTAGGTATATACTTTCCCCAATCTAGAAGAGTTGCCGAGTCTGCTGTAAAGGAAATATCAAACTTGACTCGAAATAAGTACCTCAAAATTTACAATGCATCCAGGGGTTTGTATTTTGTAAGCAACTATTTTGTTTTGTACTTTTATACCCCTCCGCGTGCAAGTGCAACCGTCATGTCGTATAGACACTGTCGAAACGGGGACTAGGGACCTATACTCTGGGTGAAAATATCTTCAGAGCAAATTTTCTTCTCCTGTTTTCTCTTTCGTTCCTTTTTCAGTTCTTTACATTACAGGCAAGGTTAGCATATTTGTTTATACATCATCATTATCCATGTACAAACAAAAACATCAACAGAAGAGCAGTTTTTGTTGCCAAAGTTTTTAAGCCGTCTGAACTAGCTAGCTACTCTACTCTAACTAAAGTCTAAACTGAACTCTTTTGTCTGTTTTCTGGCCTGTTTGTTGTGTTGGAAGCGGGAATGAGAGATGATGTTTCATTTGTTTAAGAGTTTAAAGTAAAATTGTAGAAGTACTTATTGTACAAAGTTACTCGTGTATTGCTCAATTATAACGGGAAAATAAAACTTATGTACTGTTGCTTGAACTGAGAGTCTGTCTCCCGAAATAATTGGGAAATACAGTGAATCAGGTTCCCCCATTTTATTTTATCTTAAATTTTTTTTAAACATTTAAAAAAATTTAACTGTAGTTGTTTCTCCATATCATGATTTGCAATTACAACATTAGTAGCAGACGAACGTAGAAAATTATTGGGTCAACACTATTCCTAGATGTGACGAGGGTGTCCAAAAAAGGCACCAAAGCCACCAAAGCCTAGAAAACATTTCTGAACAGCGCGGGGAAACAGATTTAGATCCATACACAACACTGGTTCACAAGCATCTGAGACTGAGACATGAGCAATAGTAGATAACATGTGATGTATCTCATAACTGGAAATGCTGTTTTTGTTGACACTTGGCTTTGCCCTTCAACTGTACTCCTTTCATGTACCTACCTGTGTATTTTTGTATCTGTGCACACCATGCACCTATGCAAAACTTTCGTCATTTCAGTTGCGGGAATTGGAATAGGATGTAAATTGGAAAGTAATGCGCACAAATTTCTTGTCAAGATTGATTTTTGATCACAATATTTTTAAACCCTAGTTCGCCCGAGGACAGTTTACTATCAACTACCATCATCACATCGAATCACGACCACAAATCTTATAATATAGGTTTCATATAATATATTATACATTCCACAATTCCATGTAGTATGTATTTACATTGCATATTTTAAGCATTTATCAACAACAACGCTCAACGCATCTTAAATAGGCTATGAGCGATGGAAATCGCGCTCTAGTTAGAAGGCGTGTCATTGTTGCCTGTAATGGCGTTGTTATGACTAAACTATGATGTATTTTGTATATTTTATTAATATCATACAGGCAATTGTCATCATTATAACCATTGCCTTTTTTATTCTCAACAGAGGTTTACAGAAGAGCCGGAAACTGTTTGGTGTGGAGTTCGCCCCTCTTGACATACCATGGGAGAGAAGAATGCAAACTCTTGCTGTCACCTCATGGATTGGAACATTTTTCCTCATGGGTCCAGTTAGCCTCTTGTTCCTTATTTATCTCCTGTTCTATACTCGGTTTTGGTTCGTCTCCATCTTGTATCTAACTTGGTTCTTATACGACGTGGATCGGTGCAACAAAGGGGGTCGCAGGTAAAGAACTCAAGGCTCATACATACGGACTCTCTGACATTCCAGGAGTTTCTCAACAACTCGCCTGTGTGATTATACTTTTTCCTGTGTAGAAAAGTATTATTGTTAGACTTCTTGAACTTCCCGTTCTTTCTTGCTTCTTTGCCAGCCGAAAAAATGCAAAACTTAAACTGTACAGCGGCATTCTCCTAAAAAATGGTGTTGGTCTTACGTATTTTTGCTTTCCACATCACCAAGCCATCGTATTGCTTTTTTGCCCGTTTCGTTTCCCTGCGGGAATGCTTCTGTAAATCTACACACGCATGCATCGCCTCTTGCCATTTTATTTACCTCCGCACCGCTCTTTCCGATCTCAAGCTCACTTTGATGTATCTATTTGCTCCATCTTGCTTGATCATACCATACACTCACCTCATACTCTATCTTTGCATTTCTGTAGCAAGTTCCTGTGTAAAATTTTATTGGCACGTTATTTTTCAACTTTGATTATGTGTCTGTCACTCCGTATCAGCGATACCAAGCTGATGACATTAATGTTAACCTTTATACAAGCATACTTTCCAAATGTCTTGTAAACACCACTATTGTTGCTCTTTGGCTACAGCTTTCAAAATTTGGTTTCAATCTACCGCGGAAAGGTTGTTAGTTGTTGTGCCGTACCTGTTATTCCGTAAAAACTTCACACGTTACGCGATCACAAATGAATAGAATGTTGACATCTTTTTGGTAACGAATGACGATCTGTTATGTTGTAATGGTATATGGCAAGTACAATACGTAAAAGTGATAAGATTATCTTGTAAATGTCATTTTTTAGAAAGTTTAAGTATCTAAATGAAATTTAAAGAACATGCATACGCAATGTTAATGTTGTTTTAGAAATCATTTCCTTCATTTTCTGACGAATTATGGCGATGAAATGATAAATTTGATATTACTTACCATTAGTGAAAGCTGTATGTGTTTGTTTATTGAACTTGCTATGTTTGTCTGTTTATAAGTACCAAGCAGTTGTGTTGTCAACATTATTTTCGACGGGAAATTTTTATTCTTTTTCAATTTGTAATTAGAGTTCCCTGTCACATTTTGCTCTTGTTGATATTTTACTGCCTTCACTTCTAATTTTGTGACTTTTTGCAATGAAGAATGGTAAACGAACAATACTATACATTATTGCTTCAAAGTAAAACAATTGCATTACATCGTCATTATTCTACAGTTCTGAGTTGGCAGATGAGTTAGTGTTCAGTGCATTAACAATTCACTTGGTACAACAAACGCTTTGAATTTTAAGTTGGTTATACGACTAACTGTAATTTATTGTGGCGAAGGAACTGAGACAGTAATCTACAGTGAAACCTATATTTTTAGCTTTCGCTACTTTCAAAAATACGGTTAGTGTTTTACCTAGGGGCGAGGATATACACACATCAAAAGGCATAAATGTATAAAAATCTCCTGCCGTCATCTCCGGGAAAGGTTAGCTTAATGTAGAATTTAAATTTTCACAAACCTTGTTATAAATTGGCCTCTTCGTTTGTCAGCTAAAAGCCAAGCACTTTGTACCCTCCCTTAATAATGTAACGAAGAAAATGGGCTTTTATTGACCCCAACCGTCACTGAGCACATTTTGCTGAGCTGAGGTTTTCTCTGGTTTCACGACTTTCATCAACTTTTCATGACCTGCTTGGATTGTGCTCTAGATTTCCTGCGTTTGCATCCTGTGCTGACATTTTCCTCATTTCACATAGAAATACGATAACGCGTTCTCTCCTACCATGCCAGTGACGTCCACTGAATTTTCTGTTTGCTGTTGATGATAGTATTAGTGGCTTATTTATAGTGGTGCACAGTTTAAAGTACACACTATGAACATAATAAATAATAATAACTTTTGGGTGGGGTGCAGAAAATAAAGTACCCGCTAATAAGCTATATTTCTGTTGCAGTTGGCAATGGGTTCGTGAGTGGAAGCTGTGGAAACGTTATTGTGCCTATTTCCCAATTCGACTGGTGAAAACAGATGAGCTTGATCCAAAGCGGAACTACTTGTTTGGCTGTCATCCTCACGGAATTTTATGCAGTGGTGCATTTGGAAATTTTGCCACGGAAGGAAATAACGTCAGTCAAATTTTCCCTGGAATAAAGCCACACTTGTTGACTCTGGAAGGACATTACACTTTCCCCTTTTATCGTGAATACCTCATGTGTTCAGGCAATTCAACAAAGAGCAATAATAATATTAGACGACTACTACCCACCAATGATACATAAATAATTGCACGGCCCTCTTTCACTAGCTTTTCTTAAATAAAGTTGTGAGTTGAAAGGGGGCGCCTGCCTTTGAAAAAAGTTTTTCCTCTGTACTAAAATGTCTAACAAAATTTGAGGGGACGTTGCGTGCACTCTCTCCTGAGTATGTAGCATAAAAACCATTCTGTGCACAAACATGTGTAAAATGTATGGCGGTGGCAATCCACGCGCGAATGCTGACATGCTACCAAAATATTTAAACTGGAACTGACTTTGTACATCACACATTTCTTCATTTTGCCACTTTCAGGATCATGTTCTGCCTCCAAAAGAAGCATAAATTATTTACTCAGTCATCCTGAGGGTGGCCATGCCTGTATTATTGTTGTTGGTGGTGCCCCAGAGAGTCTTGACTCACATCCAGGATCCTACGTTGTGCAACTGAGAAAGAGAAAGGGTTTCATTAAAATGGCTCTGCGGCACGGGTAATTTATGATTATGATAAAATGTCTATACTGCACTTATGTGAAAATTATATGAATGTTGGGAAGTATGAGTATCCTTTTCAGGAAAATGAATATGAGTATCCGCGTTCTCGTGTGCTTCAACAGTTAGTGTAATTATATCATTCTTTATCCTTGATTACCTTTGACAATATTCGTTTGATGCTTTCCCTCCAATAGGGCCTCAATTGTGCCTGTGTTTTCGTTCGGGGAGACTGACATTTATGATCAAGTGGCAAACCCCGAGGGTTCTCTACTGAGAAGAATACAAAACAAATTACAAGCGGTCCTTGGTCTTGCACCTTGCGTCTTCCGAGGACGAGGCATTTTTCAGTATACCTGGGGTCTTGTCCCACAGCGACGTCCCATTACAACAGTTGGTAAGTCTTTCGTATCGGAACGCCCTTTCCCCTCACAAAGAAAGTTCTTGTGTAGAGAGAGGGTAAAAGAGAAAGTGACTCTTGATACTTTATTTCGTACATTTTTTGTTCTAACACCACCACCATGTCGCCCATCCATTATCCCGGTAGAGTATCCACCCTGAAATTGGAATCTAAATCATTTACGATCAATTGCTTTTGCGTTGGCTCTTTTTACACACGCACACATATGATATCCGTTACGTGGATCCAGTAGCAGAAAAACATTTATGTGTGCTGCAGGGTGCTACTCAAATGACGATGACAATGACAATATGCTTATAAAATGAATGGGTTTTTCTATTTCAGTCGGTTCACCTATTCACTTGGACAAAGTAGAAAACCCAGCCCAAGAGGAAATTGATGCCATCCATAAAAAATACGTCGATTCCCTTCTACAACTTTTTTATACACATAGAGACAAGTATGCAGATCCCCAAGCGGAACTAACTATTCTTTGAAGCCTACTACGACAAAGAGGAATTCTCTAAGTTGGTGGGTCTTGCCTACACCATATATCTTTTGATTCCCTCGAAGAGGTTGATTTGTATAGCCAGAGAATTATAGACTGATAGCTTCGCGGTGACTGACTATGAGATGATCTATATTACATAAGCATATCTATACTTTATTTTACTTCCATGCGTTTAACTCAAAACCCGAGTACTTTGTGTCACTACTTCAATCCGTTTTATCCCAAAAACATTTTATCTATTATTTCACAAAAAGGTTTAACATTTTTAACAATTGTTCGCCAGTTTCCTTCAAAACGCGTAGTCATTGATATTGATATGTAGTAGTAGGTGTGCTTATTGCTCATATAATAATATATAATATAATATACATGCCTACCTTTGCATCACAACGACTGCAACTAGTAAAAATGAACACAGAAGAAATTTGTGTGAGATTGAAGTAGTGGAAAACTTTGCTTATCGCTTTTGTAGTCATTCACAGCTGTGCCATATTTCAATTATTTTCTCAGTACAGATATGCTAACCAGGTAAATTTCACAAGTGTTATTTAATTCCTCGGTATTTAACAATGTCAATTAACCTTTGCGATTTTGTTGGTAAATTATTTATATTTAGTTTGATTGTTGGTTAATGCAATTTCAACCTACAGTTCAAACAAGGTTGTAACAAACTACTCATTGATTTTAACATCATTCCTACTAGGTATGACTTCTGTAAGTGAACTACTTTTTAACAATATATCAGCTACACTTGAAAGAGCATAGTTTGTATATTTTTGAAAAAAACTGTTGTACGTAAAAAGTTAAATTAAAAAGAAATTACACATGGTTATCAGAATTATAACGTATATGTTGAGTTTGTTACAAGTTTATGCAATGAGGGTGAGGGAATTTCCTCAAAAATCAATTAAGCGCCTTTGAAATTAAATACTGATAATAATAATAGCGATCGCCTTAGACTCTTAACTGGTAAGAGAATTTGTGAAAAATGAAAACAGTGACAATGTATGTGAAACAGTGTGAAACAGTTAATAGTTATGTAATGCTCTTAGGCTTAGTTGATTTACTATAGAGGAATTGTATGAACAATCATGTAATCAAGCAATTAGAAATGTTGATGAATTAAAATAAAATAAAAACTTCACAAAGAAATTTTTAAACTGGCAAACTACGTTGATACTAGAATTTATTCAAGTATATTATGTGCTGATTTGCTACATTTTTAGTCTATCCATCCTGCTTACGTATCACTGTAATCAAGACACGTCGTTCGAATAGTGAATCAAAAGGGTATTTGAAGTGTTTTTGTGTAGTGTAAAGACCACACTACAAAACGTATTAGAGGTATAGGTATCCTTGTGTCTTTTCTTGTTTATGCATTATCATCGGTGTGTTTTACTTTGGATTTCAATAATGAGTGACGATTTTCAAATTTTGCTGTGCTCTGCTATTGCAAAGCAAACCGATCTTTTCCTTTTTTAGTTTGAGACAAAAAATGCGAATGAAGACGGAAAAAAGAGAAACGGTAAACCATTTCACCAAGTAAAACGATTTAAAATGAGGAAAAGATGTCATCAAGGCCGCATAATACATTTTTTAGATTGTAAACTCGCCTTTTCACAGTTGCCTATGTACCTATATTTACACAGTATAACACATTTATCTACGCTGCTGGAGCCTGAGTTGAAAGAGATAAAGTCGAATAGTCAATGAATAACAAAAAAGTCAAACATCAAACATTTCTCATATACTATCTTTCTCTCCTTCTTGTTGAGG
>JAHZNB010006813.1:0-15973 GCA_027744295.1 Callyntrura guangdongensis | reverse complement strand
TTATACGTTAGATACATTTTTCGTGTTCGGTTACAACGGCAAGTGACAAACTACCCAAGTAGCAATGTTGGCAAGCGATTTTGAGGCGATGCAAAGGTGGAAAGTGAAAATCACGTCGATGCAAAGGTGGCAAGTGAAAACAACGTCGACGCAAAGATGACAAGTGAAAACTGAAGTCATGCAATAGTGGCAAGTACAAATTCAAGATATACAACAGTGGTATGTTACAAATCTGAAAATCAAGAAAGTCAAACGGTTCCTGGGCACGGACTTTATCTCCATTCATCCCAAACATGGGTTAATTATCTTGTGAGTATGTATAAAGATTATTGTTACGGATTTTATAAGTATAATAGGTACTGTAAATTGGTGACAAAAATATATCTAGTTTGTTTTGTTAGCAGTATGATATAATAATGGATTATTTTACCATCATCCCTTGACTTTCTTGATTTTCAGATTTGTAACTTACCACTGTTGTGTATCTTGAATTTTTACTTGCCACTATTGCATGTCTTCAGTTTTTACTTGCCATCTTTGCATCGACGTAGTTTTCACTTGCCACTTTTGCATCAACGTGATTTTCACTTGCCACTTTTGCATCGACGTGATTTTCACTTGCCACCTTTGCATGGCCTCAAAATCGTTAGCCAACATTGCTACTTGGATAGTTTGTCACTTGCCATTCTAACCTACAACCACATTTTTATTTCAGTCACAATAAGTAAATAAAAACAATATTCATTTTTTGCGTCGTTGTCGTTTAACTCGTGATGTGCTGTATTGTGCATCAAAATTATTTGTTTCCTGCTCATTATTATCTATCTGATCGGCGTTACGACGACGCTTAAGTTTGTAATCACGGCTAGCAATAATAATGTCCTCAGTTAATTTTCTGGTAACGAGAAACGTCTGTCCACACAAGCTACCAGATAACGAATGATGACCGATATTTTTTATAAGGATAAAATTGGTAAACGCTATGTATACAAATGATGTAAATGTAAACTAGTTGACAACCTCAACAATCACAAGCACCACACAACCAATCCATGTACCTTCTCCGTCTCCACTGCCAATGCCGAGTTCATAACGTACCAGAGATTTAAGTGAGGTTGGAGGTTATTATTAGTGCTAGCCGTGATAACAAACCCAAGCGTCGTCTTAAGGCCGATCAGACAAAAAAAATGAGCAGGTATCAAATGCCTATGATGCACAATACAGCAACTTTATTTGCGGAGAAAAAATTTGGGTAAGAAAAATTTGCGAAGGAAAAACTTGGGTTAGGAAAAATTGGGTAAGAAAAAAATTGGGTAAGAAAAGTGCTATTGCATTCAGAATATTAATACATAGGTTGCTGTTACGTATGCTAAGGATATAAGTGACACGGCCAGTCACCAAACGCTTACATATGATGACATTTAACCACATACCACAAACGTATGTATCAGTGAAAGTTCGAAACGCTACGTTTACACAGATTCATCTGTTTTAGTAAAAATTTCCCAAAAAGCTGATTGCAACGAAATTTAGACAGACTCACCATTACTATTTTTACTTGTGTCACACGGGAAATTGTTTTCAATAATTTTTATACTCTATGTACTTCAATATGGGTACAACTTTTGACCAAACTGTTACTATATCAAGTGATGATTTATGAAGTACTCTAATGT
Source organism: Callyntrura guangdongensis (assembly GCA_027744295.1). Taxonomy (NCBI): domain Eukaryota; kingdom Metazoa; phylum Arthropoda; class Collembola; order Entomobryomorpha; family Paronellidae; genus Callyntrura; species Callyntrura guangdongensis. The sequence goes on along the minus strand of JAHZNB010006813.1, from coordinate 14,297 downwards.
GACCAATGATAAGTGTCAGACGAAATACCCATATAAATTTTTAGTTAACCGTAATGTTATAGCAACAAGTGATTTCTAGTAGTGTGAGAAAAACTGCATGTAAACGTAATTTACGCTGCTTTAGCAACAGATTATTTCATAATTTATTACTGCTAAAAATAAGGCGCAGTCAGGTGGATTGCAAGTGGTTAGAATAAAAAATGAGCAACTTGTGCTTGTGTGGAAAGCTTCCAATTCGAAAACGTACGCTGACCCTGATATTATTGCACCTTAAACGATATTACATTTACAACGATATTTATACCATCGTTTCACTATCATATGTTATTGGAACAATTTATAAAAATATAATAACAATAAGCGTTCGTATTTTTTTAAACCGTAGTTTGTAAACTGACGGCTAAAAATGTAAATGGGACATTCAAACGCAAATGAAAACATTTGAGAATATAAAATGCTATGAAACCAACATCAACATTCACAAACGTTTCACCGATTTTATACACATACTTGCAAGTGTCAAAATCTGAGCGTGGATGTATGAATATTTTTTAAGTTAGAGCAAAGACGGAACGATATGCATAGTCCATACAAGGAAGTGACCTTATAACCTTGTATCAAATATCTCACCGACTCAATCCCATTGAAAATAAACATTCTGTTGTAATATATAATAAGATAATAAACCTCAGCGAAAACGTGAGGCTGCAAGTCCCCAAAGTTTTCATATTGATTTTTCTGAGAAGGATCCCTACATTGTGATCATTCCTGACTTTAACTGCTTCCTAGGTGATTGCCGGTTTGTACGGTTAAACTGTTTTGGGAATCGCTATTAATTTTGTCGCCATCATTTTAGCATGGATTGGAAACAAGTTAAACCGCGTAAATGGGCAACCTTAAGCATGTACTTTCTACGACGAACTCTTCTCGCCTTACTAAAGCTACAGTCACCCATTTTTAAAGTTTCTTAATCAATATTGCCACAAGAGAGACCAGACCGACCAGACGACCGAAAGTTGAATTTTGCTATTTAAATAAAATAACACTCCCTCTCCCTACGCAAAACTCAAAACGAATTTGACTCGCAAGCGTTAAACCTTGTTTAACACTAGACAATTTAATATCTAGATTATTAAACGCTGCTGCCACAATTGTGAGGGTAAACAGGGGTAGCAATAAGTTGAAATTCATTGTGACAGAAAAGGGAACTAACTAAAAAAACTACTAACTCAACTAAAAAATAGTAAAATATCAGGGAGAAAGTACAGAAGCTAATTTTAAAATGAAGCCGTTATATGGTTGCGCATTTATATATGAACTGTATTTTGGAGTTCTTATTGACCAGGTATTCGTGAAAAAACATGATATTTAAAGTGTGGGTGTTTCAAGTCTGAAAACGTGAATTTAAATTGTTGGTAATAGTATTGTAAATAACCACCTCAATCATGAAAGTATTATCAGTGATTTCTAAAAAATGCATATTTATTCATGGTCTGAAAATGCAAATTATGTTGCATTTTAACTAACCAAGTATTTGTGAAAAATATGGTATTTAAGGTGAGTGTATTTTAAGTCTAAAAACGTGAATTTAAACTAACTGACAATAGCATTTTCCGTAACACTGTAAATCACTAAAGTCTTATTAGTTATTTCCCTATAAACCCATATTTATTCATGGTCTGAAAATGGGAATCATGTCGCATTAAATCTACTTTGAAATTGATATGCATAAACTGTAATCTGTCTACCTATTATCGACATATACCAATATTCTCATTTGTTTGATAAATGTGTCAAAACCTAGATTCTAATTCCTGTAAATTCTCTGAACATGTTATTTGTAGAAATGTCTAGCCCGGTTTGTTTACAGAGATGTCTGGTAGCCTTGTAATCTAGACATGACATAATTTCATATTTGATTTATTATTATTATTATTATTATTAGCATTTATCGTCTTATATTGCAAAAGTACATTTTTGAATTAAGATAAAGATTGCGTGTGTTAGAGTCTCTGACCGTCTCTGGGGGCCGGTGTCAGAGACTTTTGCTTTTATCAAATATCTGGTAAATTTCTCAATATGTTTAATTTCAATTTTTTAATCTATATCCTAATACGTCTACCTCTTTTTAAGGCTACCATGAGCAACATGGATTTATTTCGAGCACCAGAGTTTATAGATTCAGACGCTCGTTCTTATGACGAATCACCAACTACTAGCAAATGTAAAGTCAAGGAGCAAACTTCGAATGACTCAAAAAATGTAAACTCCAAACGAGTTGTTCGTGTTTCAGTTTGTGACAGAACTTTATGGCATCGAGTTTATAATTATAAGAATTCTGGCGAGGAAGATAAAAAACCCAAACGAAAACGTTGAGACGTAAGTCCCCAAAATGTTCATATTGATTTTTCTGAGAAGGATCCCTACATTTGGATCATTCCTGACTTTACATGTTTCCTAGATGACAACCGGTATGTACGATTAAACTGTTTTGGAAATTGCTACTAATTTTGTCTCCATCAGTTTAACATGGATAGAAAACAAGATAAACCGCGGAAAGGGGCAACCTTAAGTATGCACTTTCTACGACGAACTATTCACGCCTTACTAAAGCTACAGTCACCTATTCTCAAACCTTTCCTAATCTATATTGCCACATGAGAGACTAGCACGATTTAGCATCGCTGAAACTTTTTCACCGTGTGTTATAACACCGAAACTTGAATTTTGCAGTTTAAATAAAATAGTTATAATACATATACTATCCGTTTTAGCAATGATCATTATGAGCAAATAGAGCTATAAAATACAAAACGAACATGTTCGTAACTTCATGTGTGACAAAGGTTTCATATTTGTTGGTAAGGAGAAATTATGAAGGTTACATCGTAAAACAATTGAAAGATATCTATTACTACGTACGTTAATAGTTCACCGATTGCTTACTTAAAAACATCTGTGTCTATGTTAATTATCCACCGGTTTGGTGAGAAAATAAACAACGGTTGTATTTTTAAAGTCACTAATAGTTCCTAGTTGTCCTAGTGTGTGCCGGTGTTAAGCTTTTTTGGAAACAAATCTTTTGCAGTGTTTTGTCCCCCAATGAACCTGTGCAGATTTCAGGAACCACAAAATACATTTTAGTTTTAAAAATTACAACCATTTTCGATTGTATTTTGAAATTGAAAAAATGTAAACAAAAATTATATAATTCAACTTACATTTGTTTTTACAAATGTAAGTAGAATTTTAAGTAAGTAGAATATAATATAAGGTATGGTATTGTCGTAATGTATCATTTACTTGTTCCATTAAAATGCTTCGCATTGAAATTATTTCCCCAGGAAGTTTCAGGACAGGCAATGCAAATAAAACCCAGGTTTTAATGATAGAATCAATAGCCGATACACAAGAAGAATAAAGAATAATAGTTTCCAGCTAACCACGGAGCAATTAGTTGCCACATTTTTTAAACAATTCGCAAATGCAAAGTACCGGCAGAAATACAAATACTAGCTAGTATTAACTGATCCATCAGCCGACTCTGAAAGCTTCGAAACGTAAATATTCCGGTACCGGACATCTCCGATTAGTCGGTAACTTTCAACCAGAACGATCTGTTGGTTTGCAAAAATTATGATATTACAAATATTAACTCACTATTACTAAAGCTATCGGTAATTTTTTTATTTTATTTTTTACTTTTTCAAGTCGTGCCATGGTTTTATATTTTAAAAATTGTCTAATTCTGAGTAAAAAGAAATACATTACACCGTTATCCTTTTGAACGGAAATACAAATTATGTCTATCTTATATACCACCACAATTTTTGTTTCGTTTATGCTGCCTTGCTTTCCCAGTATCTTTAGCACAAAACACACTTCTTCAACACAATAAAGCTTTCAATCTACTGCTTTTGGTGAAATACTAATATTCGACAAAAAACAAAATTTCACGACCCAGTTATGCTACTTAATATTGTGTCATGTAGAGGTATTTTTACATGATAAAGATACCCTTAATGATATAAACTGCTATCTAAATAAATTCTGCACACAATATGCGAGTCTGTTACACTTGTTCAAACACTAATTTATTCCACATTGGATTACAGGCCGTACTTGTGAATTATATTCACTTCACAACTTTTCATGATAAAAAGACTAGCTTATTCATATAATGACAACAGACGCTTTTGAGAATGGACTAGATCACTCCGTGCTTTGCAATCACTATTACAGGGGTATGGGGGTTACTGCCGAAAACCACCTTTGCGAAAAACCCCTTTGCGAGTTAAGATTTTGCCAGTTTTTTCGCGAAATGCCCCATAATGCAAAAAACCGAAACACTTTCCTGCGAAGACATTTTTTGGAATCCCAGAGACGCAACGCGCACTCTCGTAAAGGGTTTGCCCTTCCTACCAAATTGATTTTAGTACATAGATGGATATACTATCACATCGGTTCGTTTCAAATGGTTTTGAGTTGACCATTTAAATATTTATTTATATGAACCTGAAATCCCATATTGGCCATTATTCAATATAGTGATCATATTGTTCTTGGTAAGTAAAGTGCTAGCTATTTTCTTGGTGCAAAATGGATTTTTGTATGGACTGGATGAAACCGATGCACCTTCCTTACTATAAGATTAAGTATAAAGGAAAGCTTTACTACAAGGACAAATCTATACAAGGTGGGAAAACAAATTGGAAATGTGTTGAAAATAACTGTGCCGGCCGGATTGTATTAGCCTCCAATGGCACTGTCAGTGAAAAAATGTCATCTTTGCCTTGTGACCGAAACAGAGCAGGTAAAAAATAAATCTATTCGATTTACTACCCTAAACTTTTAATCAGTTTTCATAACACTTTCGTGCAAGTAAGTTTGGTAAACAATTCAGCACATCTCGAACTTTGCGACCACGTAAAAATAAGCAACGAGTAACAAAAACTTAAACTGTTAAACTGATAAACTGTTAATTGCAGATATTGTAATTTTTAATGAGAAATAAACAGCTGAAATTTCATCCGAATTAGGAAAAATTGATCTTCGCAAAAAATGTTTTTTTTTTGTTTTTCGCATTATGGGGCATTTCGCAAAGAAAACTGGCAAAATCTTAACTCGCAAAGTTGGTTTTCGCAAAGCTTGTTTTCGGCAGTAGACCCGGCTCCCCTATTACAGCAATGAATTTGTATACAATACATTTTTACATTTTACATTACATGCATGCAGTTTTTCGTGTACATTTTGTGTCATGTCATGTCATATGTATGTTAAAGTTGGTTGCTTTTGAAATTCGCTTGGTTGTTAATGATAGATTATTGTTGTGTTGCTTAAAAATGAATGAAATCATGACAACATGAAAGTGCTGATGCTTACTGAGTTGTGCTATTTCAACTTGGGTAAAAATTGGATATGAATTGGTACATCAAGAATATATAAACAAAACTTCGGCTGATGTGACTTTTTAAAATCAACATAAAATATTGAGTGCAACTTGGAATTTAAGGCACGAACTTGAGTAAAAAATGACAAAGAAAAATGCTGAAACTGTAATACATACACAAATGTACAAATAAACACTATGGAAATAACAACTATGTATCTCAAACTACCTTACACCGTACTTAACACCACATGTAACTGGGCAACTTACGAGGGAGCCAATCCAACCAAAGTGGCCAATCCCTGTAAAACAATTCTTTAACAATTAGTATGTGTATACTATGATAAAACAAAACTATGCCCATTTGAAAAAGTTTTGCCCCACATAAATCTTTTTAGCTTTAAAATGTGTGAATCCAGTGGTACATATTCCATAGGAGATAAACAAGCCGAGTAACCAGTTTCAGGAACATACTATCATTACTTTAAAAACTACATTTTGTCAGATTATGGGGTTTTAAGCATTTTGCAGATCCTGAATCTGAAATTTCTTGATGTGAATCTCAGTTTCAAATAGCTTTTTAAGTCTCGAAATCATAACTAAGGAAACTACTGCAATGATGCCGTCTTCTTGATACACGAAAAATTAAAATATGTATGTAAAATTGGGATTGTGATGAATTGATATGTGTAACAAGTTTAGCAAAATGCAGTTTTCAAATAAACCAGAGTAACTATGTATTAATTTATGTTTGTTGCTTATTGTGTTCATATCATTGAATCTCAAAATGTTTTTTGGTATCAAGAAACCGGCATATTTAATTTTTTACCGTAATATTCGCATACATACTGACTAACCCATTTGTATTTTAAATGAGATCGGACTCTTTTAGTTTGACAGTCTTCCTCGTCAGTAAATTGAAGTTTCAATAAAGCCAGGGATAGAACTAATGTTCACCCTCATCAACAACTCTTCAAACAGACGTCTGGCAGATATTTTTTTAAACTGATAACAATCCAGACGTAGTAACATTCATTTATTGGGAACAGAATCATCACTATACGGACTCACTTGAATTGTTTATTCCATTTACATGAGTAAATAGAAAAAAACGTATTTACCATGACTGAATACACAACGTAATGGCACAACTTGCCAATAAATATTATATTTTATCCACTAAAGCTTGTATATATGAAATTGCATGTATTCCACCTAAAAGTGTGATTAATTTTCATTCATCATCCTCAACTAACAACTGATGTTTTATTCAGTAATAAAGCCTGATTAAACGCATCCAACTTACTACCATTAGTTGAGAATGAGAATCACATCCTGTATCAAACACACTGCCGTATTAGTATTTCTACAATTCCAGGTGAATGATCATGTTATTAGATCCACCGTAGTCAATTCTGCTAACCACCGAAAAAGCAAATTGGCATAGTACTTAAATCAAATAACTCAGCTTGTGAAATTAAAAACTCTCATCCACCAGGTACACATCGCTTTTGCTTACCTTAGATACCAGAATAAATCCCTTTTACTTTAGTTGGACACCTGTCATACTTTATTTAACAAAAAACCTTTTTATTTGTTGGAACACGAGCTAAGGTGTTTGTTTGTCATTTGCTGCTAACACACGGCGATATGAGCAGTACTACGTACAAAGCAGAATCAAAGCAATGCTTATATGCTTATGCAAAGTTGAGAAATCAATGGAAAACTAGTTAAATTTTATATTTATATTATATTTTATATTAAATATTATATTTTATATTCCGTAACTGTACGTGTAAATTTCATTGGCAATTTGCATACAATGTTATTGTAACAAAATTATCGAAGTGTTTGACGAGTGTTTACCTCAAATATCTGAACAGGCAGCAGATTTTTATTTCTCATTTTAACGTATCGTAAATCGCGTAAAATAAAAAACAAGGCTTAATTACGACGTAAACCCAGCTTGTATGAAACCCGTTTTAAATTTAATAGCTGTTTTTCAACTTTTTGATCCCAGTGGCTTGCATGGTGTGCTCCGTCGTTATCAGTAATGCCAAGTTATTTTGGTTCAACTAACTCATTTGCGGTATTCTGATCAAAACTTTCTAAACACTTTAGAATACTCGTTAACACTAGTGGACAATAATTCTGTCGTGACTCGTCAGTAAATTGAAAATTTATTGGACTGTCTACTTAAATAATTTTACGACTTTTTAAGTTTGCAAAAAATTGAATCTGAATTTATTCTAAAGTTTCCAAGGGATTTTTCAAAAGTTTGTTGTGGACTCGGCGATAGGATTGTATGTATACACTATGTTGTTTGTGAAAAATTTAGCAGTACGATGATGCCCCACGCTATCAATTACCCAAAAACGATTTTTCGAGTTCCATATACTGCCAGGATCAGTGTTTGATCCAATTTTGAAAGTAATGCCACCTAAAATAACTGGATTTTTTTCTCTTCTGTAATTACAACTTACATTTACTGGTCGACCACACAATGATTTAGAGAGAGAATAGCTCATGCAAAAATCAGTTGTTTAGTAATGGAAACAGGAAAGCACCATTCCCAACCAAGAAGCATTTTGCATGAGGCCCACTCAGAACTTTATATTCAAATCAGAAACTTCATGTATGAAGTAGTAACCATGTAATATATTTGAAAACAAGGCAAATCAAATAAGAAAACATTTCATGAGGTTCAGAATCTTTTGTGTTTTTCACATACAATGTATTATTTTAATTTACATGATTGTGTAGCAGTACCTACCTCTTAGAAAATAACAAAAGTTGGTTCCCTCGTTCATGGCGTGAAGACGCTGCACGAGGAGACAATTAAAAATGTCATCTTTACGTTTAGCTATATCTCGTCAATGTAAATCACAGTGCGTCAATAGGTAGCACTCACGTCGATAGTACATGTCTTGGGCTTTCTATTGATGTGCCATTCTTGGGTTTAAACGTATTCTGTGAAGAATGCCGTGCTCCGAAATCGAAATCTTAATTTTGCATTTTTTTCAAGCTTTTCTAAATTTTGATCTGAATTCACAGTCGTCATACGCCTGCGTGTAATCAATTTTAAAAACAAAAATGAAACAGATGTGTTCACCATGGGTCTGCAAATCAAACTACACGAATCAACTAAATTCATGTCGTGTATAATCTATGTAGTGACTGCTACAGTGTCACTGGTAGGAATTAGTATTATTAAAACAGTAGTAAAAATATGTGGGGATAAAACCTTCCATTGCTGACTTGCGTGATGTAGGCATATTTTTATTGTTTAAAATTGCACGCATAAGCTTTGCAGGTCAATGCAGTATCTTTATAGACGAACTCCGCCAACGAATTTCCTACATTGTCCAAAATATTAGGCGACACAACTTTTTAAGACCACTTGGTTTTAAGAGGTTCTCCTGATCTATTAGAAAGCCCATACAATTTTCTATCTATTGGTATGTAATTTGATTGCTACATCAAATTTTTCGACTAGATACGGTCTTGTCTGTGATATACAAATAGGTTGCCACCATTACTCTCCAAAAGCATCTCAAGCCTAGAGTAGCATATCATTGAAAAGCCTAGGAAAGGTTCTATTGGACGTCGTGCTTTACACGCACAGTCAATTAAGTCCATCATAGGTATCGATAAACGAAGAGATGGCATTTCTTTTGATTGTCTCCTCGTATAATTTGCAGTTGCTTTTAAAGCACATTTTTTCTGGAGTGGTTGAGTACATCAAAGGAAAAAGAAAAACCGCAATAGTTACTTAATACACTCGATATAAATATGAAAACGCCGATGAAAGTTGTGTATTATTACATGCTGATTGAATTGCTAAAGACTTCATATTTTGGCTTGCCATTTGGCCTGGTTTCGCTATGCAAAAGGGTCATATTAGGTCCAACGTTAGCCAGGGCCAAAGCCGCCAGCCCACATGAGTTATATATCATTCGAAAGCCCTTTTCATGTGGAACATTAGCTTACCAAGGCACGATTTCCAATTTCACTTGCTAAGGTCACTAATGGGCAGTTACAGTATTGAATACTAACACCAGCAATAGAACAATTTCTGTATCATTTCTTGGCTTTCATGACACCATGCCAAATGCTACCGAAAGTACTAAAACGGTAAAATGTACGACATATGTCTTACACAAGTATGTTATACATAATGTGTGGTTTACATTTAGATAGTGATATATGTAGTTGCAAGCATGTGATTTGATTGTTATACGGTAACCCATCTACTTTTAATTATATTCAACAACATTATTCACCGAACTTCTGCGACTTTATAACATGATCAGTGACAAGTAGAGTCTATAGATATAGAAAGTTATGGTTGTTGGCGTTGACACTCAAAATATTCATTTACGTGTAATTAAACGATATGGTTACATATTAGAAGTTTTTGGTACAACTGCAAGTGACTCAATGCATAACAATGCCTCAATTCTTAACGTTTTCTTGCAGCTGAGACCGGATTTACAGATTTTGTGCGGCCTGGGGACTTCCGAATTGTGGATAAAGGATTCAGAGATAGTGTGGTGTTATGTGAGGCATTCGGTTTAAATGTTAAAATGCCCACCTTACTTGGTAGACGGTCTCAATTCCCAGTTGATGAAGCCAACGCCAATCGCCTGGTTACGAAAACCAGAACGGCCTGTATGTGCAGTCATGTTGCATCAGGTTTTTGGTTGCTTGGGTTCTCTTATCCCAACAACAATATAAAAAATCTTGCAGCGGATCTGGCAAACCACGGAAGAATCTAAGACAGTTCCTATATAATTTTTGAAGTTACCATAACTTAAGAATATTTTAGAGTAACTATTAGTAGTGGTGTGTCATAAGCTCATAACACTACTTAATTATTGTTCGATTTCAAGTTTTTCTTATTAATGTAATAATATTACAATTTGTGTTCAATGTGTTGAAATAAATAACATATTACCGAATACAATACAGCTTTCTTTTTCTATTACTTCTTAACTAAATCGTATTCTCTAAATCCTATTACACTAACGTATAAAGGCTAGGTTAATCTAAAAAAGGCAGCAATAACTAGTTTCGTACTGTTTTTGTACCACGAAAAATTCTTATGCATACACCCTCATACGAATAAAAACTCCGGCTGACATATCAAAACACCACGAATTTGGAAGTTTTAAATACTGGTACTGAAAGTGACGCTGCATAACCGTTGTTGTCATATGACACAATAGGTTATTAATATTTAAAAATTGTATGTCTATTTCGGTTTTAAAAATAAAAACGTTATCAAAACTGTCAGTAGTGGTACTTACCAAATAATGCAGGAATGTTCAATGTTCAGAAATAGATCGTTCAACTCACCGTGTTAACACTTTCGTTACCATATATCGTATTGGCAAGCAAAAAACTGATAAAGGAATGTGTCTATTGTAGGTATAAGTATTTAATACTTGAACTGCGCATTAGTGATCTTAGCAAGTGAAATTGGAAATCGTGCCCTGCTAAGCTATGTAATGCTCTACATGAAAAGGGCTCGAATGATATATGACTCATGTGGGCTAGTGGCTTTGGCCCTGGTTAACGTTGGACCTAATATGAGCCTAAATTAACTTAACTAAACTTAACTTGTTACCCCCCAAATGGCCCCCGGGGTAAACTTTGTTGAAATTTTATCCCATAGATGCCAGTACTCTAAGGTACATGTGTGCCAAATTTGAGCCAAATCGGCTGAACCGTCCGAACTGTAGAGGGATGACGGACATACAGACAGATGGACAGACAAATTCGCTAATCGCAATACTACGTTATGCCAGAACTTTACAATTAGTGGTAACAGTTGGTCAGTTTACATACACAAGTAAATGTGTAATTAGGAAAAGATTTAAATTTATTCGATGTTTACAATTTTTCGAAATAAATCTTTATTAGAGAAAAAACATGTTAATAAATCACTCTGCTTTATTCTCAATTAATCGTGTCATCCGAAAGCAACTCTAGAAGCGGAGTTTGACTTTTTCCTTTTGACATACTAGTATTTATGAAGTAATGCAGGTGAATTTTTTTTAGCTTAATCGTGTACATTTGTTAATGCAATATAATATGTCGTAGCATGGTACCAAACAAGAATGCCAAAACAGTTGACACACTTGTCAGCTTTACATGTGAATTGCTACCATTGGTTTCTTCTTCGCAAGTATTTTTAAAATCTGGTTCTATTGAACCAGCCATTATAAAAACGTCGCTCCTTATTTCAAAACTATCGCTGGGCATATCCTCAGGAATTCTTGCAGGAATACACGTTTGTCCCTGTGAATAGTATTTGTCTGCGTATGCTTTCCACGCGTTCCCCTTACCAAACAAGACGAGACTTTCAATATTGATGACCATGTTTAGTTCCTGTTTTCCTGAAATTTCAATTAGCTGCCCTTCTAAATTTTTTTTGTCACTCAAAACAATAGACGCAGTCTTGGTATCGGCGGGTCCAACTCGAAAAGCTTGAATGATGGTGTATTGTGTCAAATCAAATTTGGAAAAATCAGTTTTATTTATGCAAACTGCAGGTTTAGAAGGTTGCGCATCTAAGATGACTGAATGTGTCGTTGTTAATTCGTCACGCAGTACTAGCTTCCACCTGTAAAAACAAAAGATTATGTTAGTATCAAGGAAATCAATTATGCATTTTAATATAAAAAATCTAAATCAACTTACACGCCTCCTGTGACCCTGACCGATTCGGCATTTTTAAATTCCCCACCCGACAATTTTTCGCTAATTTTTAAAGTATGGTTCCTCCCTTCACAGCTTACATTTTTGAAAATGACAATTTCCTGTTTCACGGCAATCACAGTGCAAAATAGTGCACATAAAGCAAGTAAATTTACAAGCATATTTGCTTTAGACATTTTGTACAGAAATAAAATTGTTGGTCACAAACTGAATTTATACTGATAAAGACGACATACAAAAACCTACAAAGAAAGTTATTGAGTCAACTTCGCTTATTTATGTGAAGTTGTAGAGTAGTCAATCAAGTATTACCTTACTTTATTGGATAGAGTATATTGTAATTAAATGGGTTTGTACTTGAATGGTTAATTGTTATGGACTAATAAACTGGATACAAAATGACTCCGTCATTTCTAACTTAATCATTTCCTTGTCAATATTTTAATTTAACATTTGATTGATCGGGAATATGTCTGTACTTTTTATTTTTTGGAAGATACGAGTGTATTAAATGTTTTCATATTTTGTTCCTTAAACTGTCAAACTGAAACTTGGCTTTCCAGCCACATTACATACGGTGTAGTAAAATGCTGGGTATGTAATTTAACTCAAACAAAATTAATGATTTTTGTGCTTTTTGTTTGTTACTTTATCAAAAAAGCTCTCTTCCATGAACAAAACAAATTGCGATAATGCAGAAGGAAGTAAATTCATTTATTTTAACATTTTTAGACACGGAAAAATCACATCTTGCGTCATATCTTGTCATTATGATATATGTACAATTGCCGGTCCATCCAAGTTTTGAATGTCGGTAACACGTTCACTAATGTTAAGGTACTGAATTGCTGATTACCTGGAACCCATTGACGTAAGTTGTATATAAGATCTACTATGAAAGTGTTGCATACTGGCATAGCATAAAAAATGTGATGGCCAATAAATGAGGCGAAATATAGAAAAATTTCAATGATATTTGTTATATATGTTTAAAACGAAAACGTTCGTGTTTGTGTTTAGTTTACAAGTTTACAAGTCGTAAAGTTTTACAATTTTGTTTTAATGCCTGATCACAAGTAACTTTTGTGGTCAAAAAGTTAAAAAAAAAGGCTATGTATATTTGTCGCCCATTAATTATAATAAGTCCGTAGTTTTACATCCTCCACAATATCGATTCCTTAACAGTTCATTATGTTTAATTGCAATTTTCTAGATAATGTCATCCTTCAAACGGTTAAGCCAATTCTCGTTATCATCAAATTAGCTAATAACGTGTAGTTGCGTTTTAAAAATGTTTTTTCATTCAGTGATTTAATTTGCTTGTTAATACGGTTTATAGTAGTACGAAAAACAGGCTGATAAAAGTTGACCTATTTACCCTTAACCTTCAAACTAAATTACCTTGAGAACATAAATGGAAACGTATATTATATCTCTTAAGCATAATTCAGAATTTATTTTCGTGGGACTGCGTAAAATACCGTGCTACTAAACATGACATGAGTAAATCTGCATTGGTTATTTTGTAACTCCAGTTTTTATCAGCAAGGCAAAAATGGCATTTTTTCCTATTATTATCTTGATAATTACATTTTTACTTCACCTTGGTGTAAATTGTGTTCAAAACATTCCAGCATTACAAACAAAATTGCAAAAAAGGGTAAACACATACTCCACAATTTGATATAATTTTACAAGAAAGAAAAACAGCGAGAGACAGCGATATACACATATTAATATAAAGGTGCAAACTTTCCATTCATAAACCATACCTGTATATTTACTTTTTTCGTGCGGTATATGAAAACTTAATTTACTTTTTCATTTGGTTGATTGGTGCACCACATGCAATGCACAATGTGGCAATGTATTGGGATTAATGGGAACCCATAATCAGTATATACAATTTGAGTAGTTTCATATACTTTATTTTACAGTTGCTGAATAAAGCTATATAGTCATATGAAATCCTTTTATTACAAAAAAATTAACTAGCTTAATCGCTGTATAGAGACGCCGATGCAAGTTTTGTATTGATTGCTAATCGAAGTTAACATGATATTTTAGCTTGTCAGTTGTCCTAGTAGTATTGCCATATAATATTTGCGCTATTTTGGGTAAAGTTTAATTTTTTACCCACCCCCAATTATGCCCCAGAGGTCGACCAAATATGCTCAAATTGCAC
>JAHZNB010006812.1:0-10859 GCA_027744295.1 Callyntrura guangdongensis | reverse complement strand
CATCACCGCCACCAATTTGACTATTTGCGTCATTTGGCGAGTTCCCACATGGAGATTTTAGGAGGAAAAATAAACAGAGAAGCGAATGAAAGTGACAAGTGTAGTTAAGATAATACTTAAAGTAATTCGGTATTTCAAATGGAGATTTTAAAGGGAGCCGCAAATATTTAAGGACGGAGAATCGGTAAAATTGATAATGAAAAGGGTCAACCCTGCCAATGCATGAACTTTGCTCTGGCTATAATCTGATACACACTGTGAGTCATGTGTTCCGTGAATTCCGTAAATTAGTATTGTTTGTAATCGTAATTTTTAATTGTTTTGTAAATTATTTTGTAGTTTTGGAAACAAATAGTAGGTATTTGCTCCAAGTTTGGCGACAACGTCCTTGTCTTCCTACGTCCTGTGTGTTGGTCCCCTACTTCCATGTTACTACAGATGATCCTTTGTAAATGCTCGATGATTTAAATAAAATGTATTAAGTTTACATTGAGCTCAAACGGCTAATGGAAAAAAAGTTTCAAAAACTATCGAATAGATTTGGTTAAATGTACATTTTTTGCTCAACTGAAACTCAACTTTAATTTCACTTGTTAAGTTTAAGTTACTTAAACAACACGTAATACGTGTTGTTTAGTAGCATTAGCATCAGGAGATGGTCAATAAATACATGTTTTTATTGTAACTAGATGAAATCAACAAAATAGTCTCGAATTCTCCTTAAATGACGCAATTATGTACCGTTACTGTCTCCATATTTTAAATTAAAAATAGAATGATGGCGCAAATGTGGAAACTCGATTTCTTGCTTTAACTAAATAGTTGATAAATGCGATTCATACATTTTTCACGCTAGCACGAACTTGATCATGATATTGTCATGATTTCATGAATAAGCAAACCGTTTGAGCAAACTTTTTATTTACTGAAAGTTTAAATTTGTTAAAAGTTACAAAATTGTTTTCGTTACCTAATCTACAGCATATTAACTTCTCATTTGCATTTTGTCAAAACATTTTTCTCGTTTCATTTTTCTATTTCTGAAATGAAAACCACAACGACTACTCATAAATTCAGACAAAACGCCATCTGAAAACGTCGAACCCGATAACGTTTTGTATTTCCCCAATCACTTCTGTTAGTACGAGTAGTTATTCTTACAAGAGAACTAGCCGATGTGAATTAGAGGTATACACAAATCAAAATACAGATCTTGACTAGTTTTTTATGCTGATTCCAACGATATTGTTTTGCTGTCAAAATGAAATTTGTGGATTTTACAGCCGATTTTCTAACTTTAGTATGTCGTCATCTCCCGTCTCCCAAACAAGCCTGTCATTGAAAATATCTACCTCCTTGTTGCATACATATATACAGATAAACTAACATGCATGTCTTGAAAAACGTGTTGCTCCAGTAAGTTTAAAACCAAATATTAACGGATTTTTGCAAAATACTAATACAGTAATACAATAATGTTCCAATTCGTGAAAGTTTATGATTAGGACAAAAACAGTGTAGAATGATTTTAAGTCTTAAAACACCATATTTCCCTGTCTTGTAAAAATACTCTAGGAAAAATAGTGCATTTAGATAAAATAATATACTTCCTATCACAGTTGTCCTATTAGTTAATCCTACAAACATCATTTAGAACCAATGAAAATTAAAATATGCAAAATCCGTCTATACTAATTTTCAAATAACAGGAGGAAATAAACTGTAAACGAATAATGTTTGGTGTTTTTATTATGTATATGTTACGTTAATATAGGAATGCAAACAAAATGGTAGGTATTGTTAATGGCAGGATTGTTGGGCGAGTTGAAGCTAGAAAGTTAGAAAATCGGCTGTAAAATCCACAACTTTTATTTTGACAGCAAAACCAATATATCGTTGGAATCTGCATAAAAACTAGTCTAGACCTGTATTTTCATTTTTGTTTACCTCTGATTCACTTCGGGTAGTTCCCATGTTAGTGCAATTTTAACTGGTTATACCAGCATGAAATTTTGTGACAAGTTAATTGCAATCAAATTTGAGTCATTATTTTGTAAACAAACGGCAAAAATCTACTTGTGGGTTTTGGGTTTGACATTCAAAATCCCCCTGGTTCCGCAGCGTTTGATTTTAGAGAAACATTTCTTTTGTTGGATACCTGTTAAAATGAGGCCTCTAAACTTACACGACCTGAGGGTCATAGGGGTCAGCTATTTTGAGTCAAACTTTGCAAAACGTCTTCACTATTCACTAAGTATCTGTTCACCAAGTTTCATATACGGTTGTCATTTGACAAAAATTGTGACCCCTCACTGACCCCCAAGGGGTCTACCCAAAAACCCCATCTTGCAACTCATAAAAGCAATTGAGCATATCTACCGACGATTGCTTAAAACAAAATTTCAAAATTCGTTTGCGTTCAAGTTATCGTGCAAACAGATCGACAAACACACACACAGAGACAGAAAGACAGACATTAAGACAATCTTATAAACTACCTACTGAATACATTTTCAATAAAATTTGAAGTATGAAAATGCTTGTTGAGTTCGTACATCACGAACTTTGTTGTTTTTTCTATTCGCACCCCCGGAAACTCCCGGCTATGGTTGATATTGGTATGTGTATAGGCAACTTGTATAAAAAAAAATAAACTACATTATAAACCTATTATTATTACAATAGTCAATAGTAGAACATCCATAATTCACATATTAAATTTTATAAACTATAGATTTGCGATATGGGTGCATCATGTGAACATAGTCGGCTAGAAACTGTCAGTTTATGGTAACGCTGAAATGTGCCGAATGATGATGTGCTGCTTCCTTAGCTGCTCTTTGGTATGCTAAGCATCAACAACAACACAGCTAGCTTGCAAGCAAATTATCAGCTGACTTAAGCTAATCCATTACAAAACAGAACATTACAAAACATTACAAACGATCAACTTACTGAACAATAACAAAAACATTTTTTAAGTTTAGAGTGTTCGGAAAAACTGACAACAAGAAAAGGAAAAATGGAGATAACTTTGGACACAAATAAAAATTGCTTTATTTGTTTACAAACAATTCCGAAAGCGGAGAAGAAGGAACTGTGCCTTACAAACATTTGTCGCTTTCTTCAGATTAACATTTCGGAGGTGCTCATGGAAGGACTCAGCGAAGGGGACAAGGATATCGACGCTTTCCATTACAACTTGCTCAAAAAGTGCAATTTTTCAGTGGCCCTCTGCAATCCTTGTTATCGTGTTGCTGGGAAGCTTTCTTCAATCATTCATGACTTGGAGGTGGCCCACTTGCAAGTGAATTATTACTCGGAGGTGTTCCAAAATATCTTGGAAAAGGCCGATTTGACATTTTCAGCAACCAAGAAGACTTGTAATTCGGAAACTGCTGATTCCCGGATGGTGGAGCATTTAAGGAAAAAAGCCAAACAAAAATGTAACTGAATTAAACAATCCAATGATAAAGTTAATAATAAGTATTATATTATTGCATTAAATCACCTTTTTTACACGTTTATAATTGTTAAAGGTTTTGCTCGCAACAGAAAGGCGCTTGCAACTAATAGCAGGCTTCCTTTGGTGAAGCTGAACAGATTGACGAAGGAAACCGTAACAAGGATGACAAATAAATGTGCTCTTGCTTGCATCACACCATCAACTGCTTATGATGTTGGTGTTGATATTTCTCTTTCCCACAATTCAACGGGAAAATACAAATATTCTGAATCCTTTGGAATTGTGGGCGCTCCAATATACAGTGGAGTTTTGGTGGATGCATCAGCTGAAATAAATGAAGATGGTACTGAAAACACCATGGGCCTACGGCATGATTTAGTTACGGAACATGAATACAAACTCGTGGAAGAAGAAAACAGTCCTCGAAAAGACGAAAACTATGGCATGACTTTTCCAAAGTCAGACCCTCAAGTTGTTCCAATTTCCGGTAGGTTATACTATCTTGCATTAGATTACGTTTACCTAAACATGTGAGCGTTTGCATCGTTTTAATGTCACTGTTGTATTTAATATTTTTTAGGTGGTTCCTCACTTGATATAACTTTAAGCCAGCGAAATTCATCTGAGGATCATCAACTCATGTCGTGTTCGGAATCATTGAATTCTAACGCTAAGATGAGTTACCCGGTAGTGGAGCGAGTTGTGGTGGAAGACTGGATTCTCTGCCCAAATAAACAGGAATCACCGGAATCTCAAATTTTGGAGGATCCGCAGACATGCGATGACTGGAATGATGGTGTCGTAGTTGAAACAGAAAACGGTAACGAGAGTTTTTGCCTGCAGCAAATGCCGGAGGAAGAAGGACATGTCGCGAATAAACGGAAAATTGTCGTCATTGAAGAAAACCTTAACAGATTTGATTCACCAGTTTGTGGGGTAGCGGAAGAACGGACCAAAGATCGACTCGCTTGTCTTCATTGTGAAAGTATATTCCTCCAGCCTCTTAATCTACAACTTCACATGATAAGTTTTCACCTGGATCAGATATTTTTGTCGTACAAACCTGCTCACATGTCAGCTTCTCAGTTTGCCGATTCCTGTCGCAAAATATTGGAAAGAGAGACTTTGGCGTACACTGACAACCAGACTATAGCTGTGCCCCGACAATGTTCCTACTGTACAGAAATGCGACGGTATAAACAAGATTATTTAAAGCATTTGGTTAACTCACACAGGAAAATTATCGGAGAAAAGATTACAACATTTGAAAATGACGTATCCGAACAAGTCGAATTTATTGGGGATACATTGGCAGGAGTTGCCTCATCTTTCACTGTCACAGAGGACAAAATCAGCACAAACCAGGTCACAAAAACGCCCAAGAGTCGGTTCGATTGTAATCATTGTAAAAGTAGATTTTCCTTTTCTCTTCGTCTACAGTTGCATATGATAAGTCATCATCCGGATCAAGTATTTTTGTGTTACAAACCTGTCCGGAGAACAGAGTCTCAGTTTGCAGATTCGTGTCGCGAAATCTTTCAAAAAGAGACTGTAGGGTATAGTAACGACGCAAAGAAGACGATACCTCGCCAATGTGCGTATTGTGCAAAGGTTCACCGGTATAAACAAGATTTTTTAAGGCATTTGGTCTATTCCCACAAGAAAATCATGGGGGAGAAGATTAAAGTCAACAGCACGAACCACGTTCCACAAACGTCCAAACGTCGGTTCGCTTGTAATCATTGTAAAAGGATATTCCCCCGGAGTGAATGTCTACGTTATCATATGATCAGTCATCATCCGGATCAGATATTTTTGTCATTTAAACCGGCCCACCGATCTGAATCTCAGTTTGCAAATTCGTGTCGCAAAATCTTTGAAAGGGAGACCATTGGATATGTATATAGTCACAACCCAAACAAACCGGTGCCCCGACAATGTTCCTACTGTACAGAAATTCGACGCTACAAACCTACCTATTTGAAGCATTTGGTTTACTCTCACAGGGAAATTATTGGAGAAAAGATTAGAGCATTTGAAAACGAAGAAGAACAACGGCCACTTGCCTGTGTGGTTGCGGAAGAAATCAAAACCAGCCGCAAGGCAAAATCGTCAGCTGGTAAAGCTTGTAAGGGACGTTTCTCTTGTATTCATTGCAATAAAAGATTCCACAAGCATGTACCTCTACGTCTCCACATGGTAAGAGACCACCCAGATCAGATATTGTCGGCGTACAAACCTGCCCACCGATCTGAGTCTCAGTTTGCCGATTCCTGTCGAAAAATCTTGGAAAGTGAATCAGTGGGTTATAGTAGCAGCTCGAAGAAGAAAACGGCTCCCCGACAATGTTCCTACTGTACAGATAGTACAGAAATGCGACGTTACAAAATTGACTACTTGAGGCATTTGATTTACTCACACACGAAAATCATCGGAGGAAAGATAAGAGCACTTGAAAATGAAGATTCACAACAAGTAGGGTTTATGGGGGGTTCATTCTCAGAGGATGCCCGGAAGGAGTTGCATGTTGGCCTAGTTGAAACGGAAAATTGTGATGAGAGTGGCACCGAACATTTGAAGATGGAGAGTGGACAAAGTCAGGTAGCACACGGTCCACATCTTGGTGTGGTTGCGGAAAAAAAGAAAATCAAAAGCACAAGCCAAACTGCAAAAA
This sequence comes from Callyntrura guangdongensis, assembly GCA_027744295.1. Taxonomy (NCBI): domain Eukaryota; kingdom Metazoa; phylum Arthropoda; class Collembola; order Entomobryomorpha; family Paronellidae; genus Callyntrura; species Callyntrura guangdongensis. Next base: position 4,719 of record JAHZNB010006812.1, on the reverse strand, counting down.
CGTCCAAGGGTAGGTTCACTTGTAATTATTGTATAAGAAGATTCCCCGTGCTTGTTAGTCTACGTTATCATATGTTAAGATTTCACCCGGATCAGATATTTTTAAGTTACAAACCGGTTCATCGATCTGAGTCTCAGTTTGCAGACTCATGTCGCGAAATCTTTCAAAGGGAGGCCTTGTCGTATAGTGACATCCCGGAGAAAGCAGTGCCCCGACAGTGTTCCTACTGTAAAGAAATTCATCGCTTTAAAAAACATTATTTGAGGCATTTGGTCTATTCCCACACGAAGATTATCGGAGGAAAGATTAAAAGATTTGCAAATGGAGAGTCACAAATCGGAGAGGATGCAATGTCAGGAGGAAACAACCAGCAAATTCCAATTTTGCAGGGATCTACTTTGATGGAAGGAGAAATGAAAATGAACAGTGATCAAAGAAAGAGTAAAAGTAGTCAGTTCACTTGTAGTCATTGTAAAAAAAGATTCATCAAATCTTATAATCTTCGTCTTCACTTAATTAGTTTTCACCCGGATCAGATATTTTTGTCTGTCAAACCTGCCCACCGATCTGAGTCTCAGTTTGCCGATTCCTGTCGCAAAATCTTTGAAAGGGAGACTGCGACGTATGGTAACGCCACGAAGAAGTTGGTGCCTCAGCAATGTGCGTACTGTACGGAAATGCGATGGTATAAACAAGACTATTTAAAGCATTTGGTTTATTCCCACACGAGTATTATGAGAGAAAGGATTAGAGCATTTGAAAATGAAGAAGCACAAGTTGGATTTCTTGGTACCTTGTCAGGAGATGCCTGGAACGAGTGGCAAGTCGAAACACAATACTGTAACCAAACGATCGACTCTAAACAAATGCCTTGTAAACGTAGCCAATTAAATTGTGCTGCAAAAGATAATCACAGTTACCCGGTAGTGGCGCCAGTTGAAGAGGTGAACCAGAAAATCTCTTCTGCTAAAGACACTTGTACGGAACTGTGGACAGCGGGCGACTGGAATGACGTAGAAGTGGAAAGCACGATGATTAAACCCGAAGACTACGGCGAGAGTAGCAGCAACTGTGTGCCAACTTTGGTCGATCCTCTCTTAATTGATGAGTTCAACAATTGTTCCGCTACCAACGCTACCATGACCCCAGTTAGTTCATGTGATACAGATACCAAATATGATAATGGATTTGTGTAATAATTTTTTTACCAGTGTTATTCCAGTAGGTTATGCAAGATAAAAATTGACTTGTACTTATTGATATTGATATTTTCTATTTAGCCATAAAGTTGCTCACACTGATTTAAAAAAAATAAAACTTGCTAAGTTAAAAGAATTACACACAACGGAAGGACTTTAATATTTTATTGGTGAGTCAACTGGCAAAAATCTCCTCTCAGAGAGCTCTCCGTCCGAACAAAAATATATATATATAACGACAAAACATATAACGGTCAATTAGCATAACTAAAATTGTACACATTTTAAAACAACTACGCACATTAAACGCATACATATCTTAACGTATACATACATATAACGCATAAGCATAAAAGGCATACGGACATAAAAGAGATACCTAATCACTACAAAGTACTCATGCAATATTCCGTCCAGGCTTGTGCATAAAGGACGTAACGCAACATGGGCATGGTCACTCCATGTCACGTCATACTACATACATCTCCATATGTATTTTACCCATTCATGCATATTTATTCCGGAAGCTGAGAAAATGGGGAATTTGGTAAGGTACGTAAAACTGACCTTTGACCCCTAAGGGTAATCGCCCCCTGAAGTAAAGTTACATACATTGAGATAGTTAAAAAGGAAGATTTTCCTGCGGTACATTCCCCTGTCTTTGGCTCAAACCAAGTTAGTTGGTTCGTCTGTCCTCTTTGTAATGTAAGGGGAACATATTTTCACAAACTCTCACATTTATCATGGTTTGATGGCTAGCTGAAAAGGAAAACGCTTAATTTATACGGTGTGTCGTCGTTAGTAAAGGCTACGAACAGACAGCTATTTATGTGGAAGAGGATTTCCCTTGAAAAATATATACAGCGGCAAACATGGGACGATTTACCATATTTGGTATATATGTATCGCTGGCGTTAATGTTTTATATTGTATAAAAAGTTTAACATATGATATCATTAAAAAGTCAGCAACATTCAAAGGGACAACCGGTACGTTTCCATCCGTTGGGATGCTGTCAGTTACTAAAGTAAAAAGTGTTAAAAATCATTAAATAGGATCGGGGGTCTAAATATATCATTTTTAAATGTATATTATAGATTCCTTATCTAAAATATCTTGATTTTGTTGCCCAAAGGGCTATTTTAGTTCTAATAATTCAATACTACATTTGCACAACGCCTTGATATTCATGAAACCTAAATTTTATAACTGTAAGTAAAATGGTCAAATGTTAGCTAAAATTGGATTTAATCTTCATAATGAATAAAGCCAAATTTCCAAGACTAAACCTTTGAAATCTTTTCGACTTCACTCAATATTTAATAAGGTTAGAATTCCTTTGTAAACTGACTTTATCTTCATTAATTTGAGTAGTGTAGTAGATGTATGTAAGTTGAAAAGATAGGTAAACGTGCATAACCAGCGTCGGGACAGACAAGTTGGTTTTTCAATGATGCCGATGGCTTGCCTTGCAAGTTCAAAGCATAACTGGCGCTTTTAACTAAGTGGATTTAGTAACAAAGTACATGGATGCAGTGTCACACAATATTTAACATTAGTTCTGACAAAGTTTAAATAATTATCTTGCTTGGCTTTCTTACGGCGAGTTTCCAAACCAGACATATGCTTCTATTTAGTTTTCAGACCTTTTATTATAATAGCGGATTATTTTCTAATCATTACTTTCAATATTGTGCCTCTTTAGGTTGAGAACCTTAGGATCTTTGGTTTACTAATAGCTGGCGGATTTGATTTATCATGTCCAAATCAAAAGCAACATCAATGGCAAAACTTAAAATGGCACCTCAAGTGCACCCAAACGTTATTCATCAGCTAACAAATTTCACTGATAATGAATACATTCTATAAAGGTAATGTTAGTAGTTCCGAGTATTACACGAGATTGTGGCATACAATATTCCAATTGAATTTTGAGAGAGAATACCTGTAATACAAAACGGTATTTGTAAATTTCGGAGTGCATTTCTTATGCAGGAAAATATAATATAAAGGATACTTAAAAGTGGTAAATTCGAAAGAACATTTACCTATTTCAGTTGGATTGGAAATACGTTACTCAAATAGTTATGTTTACGATAAAATCAATCATTCCAAGACCAACATTAAAAAAAATATCTAGCCTTAAACAAGATGGAATTGTAGGTTGGATATCACGTATTTGACTTGACCAACGTGCAATATACAAACATGTAGCCACACTTCCAACACCACCCAATCTAAAGGGTAATGTTGAAATTATATTTTTGGTATGTGTATCTCTTGGCGGTCTTACACTTGCTATGTTGATGTTTTTTGTGGAAAGCGGAAAGAAACCTGCTAGACGTCTGCGTTATTGTGTTTACGTCGTATTCCCAGCGTGTCTTCTTGCATGCATATTTTTTTTACATTTTTCCATGTAAAAAGTAAAAACATGGAAAAAATGGTTGTAAAAATAAAAAACTCATTACATATATGTAGTAATAGTACCTAATCTTTTATTTCGGATTTCATTCCATATAAAAATTATTTAAAAGTTGATGATCAATTGATGGTGTACTATTAGCTTTATGAGCCAATAGTTTTAAAAAATAGTGGAGCAGTAAACGTTGTACTATAGGTTATACCCGAAAAATATTTATTTGGAATAGTGTATCTCTGGAACTATATTGTCATTTTGGTATGAGAATATAATATATTAATAATAAGCCGATATACATAGTGTGATCGTTGGTTATGTTTACATTGGGGACTTTGGAGATATATTGTTTCAGGGGAATATGGCTTGGGAAGAATAATGCCTGGGGGAACAAGTTCGGGGGGACAGGGCCTGGGTGGAACTGTACCCTTGGTGGGAACCGGGCTCGGGGGAACGGTCGATTAAAAATTTGAAACGATTGTTGAACTGAAACGCAATACGTTCATTTGGTTTAAACACAATATGACAATAAAATGTAAGAATATATGACAAGCAATTTTATGCAAAATTATTTTGTGAAATAAACATGTGCCTTAGTTATAGGGGTAGACGGGGTGTCTAAAAATTTAATCTTATCCTAATCTACGAATACGAATTTACAAAAATTACTTTAAACGATATTGGACTCTTGGTTTGATAGTGTTATTCGTAAGTGCAGATAATTTGCATTAAAATGTTTTCCTCTAATCTTAGTAAACCCCGGTTATGTTAGCAGACATATACGTTGTTGCGAAAATTATTTCTGTAGGGGCCCGGAATCAAGTTACAGAACAGGGCCGAGAGTCAGCTCACGGAGGGCCTGCTTGCATCATCCATATCTTAGCGTTTGTTAGGCTACCACATCGAACACAGTACCCCACATGTTTCGCGCAAACATACTTAAGTTAACATCTTCAAAATTGTTTTGTCTGCTCAGCCTGAGCTGCTCAGGTGACAGAAGTAAACATCCTACATTTACACATCTCACAAATAAAATTTCAGCATTGAAACGAGCAATTGGTTTTTCTCTACCACTCGTAGCTATCTTTATTTCGACAACTTTTT
>JAHZNB010006811.1:0-27399 GCA_027744295.1 Callyntrura guangdongensis | reverse complement strand
TTATTAACTCCCATAATCGACAGTTAATTATTTGCTTACCTTGTTACAGACTGGAGCCAACTTCATACTGTTTTTCTGCTACATACCGATATGTAGCAGGAAGCAGTCGTATGAATTTGGCTCCAGTCTCTCATAACCCCATAAGCCATTGAAAGGTGTGGTCTTCCCAACTTTCTGCCTAAAGTTGGACCGGCTGGGACTTGGGCATTTTTTGTTCTGAATCGACTAAAAAAAGTTCCCAAATCCTATCCCAGACATCCCAGCCCAGGCCCAAGACAAGCCCAAGTCTTGGTTCACCCTCCTGCTTTCCTCAAATGTGATACTAAAGTAGTAAAATAGTGTTCGGGTGACCTTGAGAAAAGTTCAATTGTTAACTGCAGTCTTCTTCAGGACATGAAATTATTTTCATAAAAACGTTTGAGGTTGAACATGCACGATGGTTAAAACTAAATTGCAAAATAAAGCAATATTTATTATTACTACTACAACATGACATTCTCTGGTCTTTTCTGCAGTCAGAGAAAGCGGTGTTCATTGTTGTAAAATTCCTACTGCTCTTGGTCTGGCTCCTTTTCGAAGTTAGTAGTTTACCACACAAAATCCTAAATATGATCCAATAATCATCATCATCACATCCGTCGCTAAAAATACCAACTACTTTACTCGATCACAATTCATAAAGTGCTGTCATTTTTATAATTATGCTCACTCAGATGTCTATTCAACCATGCCATATATGTACTATATTCAACTCTTCTATCCTCCTTTTGTACATATGTTTAGTATTTCTCTTTTCACTTTGTTTCCGCCGATGGAAATCAGCGACTGCATTACAGTGAGCAAAAGTGGTATTTATTGCCGCACCACACACCAACTCTCTCTTTTACCACCGCTGTTATTTAAAGGAGTTTTTTGTTGCTGTCTTCTTTTTTCTTTATTACCAGAATGCGTTTTGTTCAGCTCTCCACAACTATTTCGGAGTGAAATAATAGGATGACTACTGGGTGCAGTTATTATTACGTACAAAGAGAGCTGGCGTGTGTAATTCACATTATTGTTACATATTTCGGTTGTAAAAAATACACATATGCTATTACTGTTGTTTGTTTTGAAAAAGGAATAATAAATACGATGTAATTCTCATTTGTAGTTTTTGACCAATTTAGTTTAATGACCAATAACCATTCGAGGCGAGTTTTGAAAAACTTAACTCAATCAAAATAATTCGTATTTCTTAAGCTTTCTCCTCTGACCTGCTAATTATGTCATTGCCCTTTAGAAATGTACATCCTAAGTTATTTCGTCAACAGCAACCTTAATTTTTCACGTCTCAGTTTGTACTTTATTTTGGTAATGGCGTCGAATCTTGTAAAATATTGTAATCATTTTCAACTGTATTTTCGAAATCACAAATTCGAAACCAACCACTCATAAATTCTAATTTTAAAAAATTCCAGTTTAACATTTTGAGTTAAAAATTTCTAAATAAATCTTTTCGCGATCTTTAACGTCCTGCAGTTTCGTCCGTCTATAAAACCCTACTCACTTTGCCACTAAATGTTTGCGCTTTGGAACGTCCTGCTCTGCTGATAAACCTTCTGACAAAGAGTATCTACTTCCGGTATTTTAATTACCCTTCTTCTCCTCTCTTTCTCTTTCAAAAACTCGTTAAGTAAACAAAAAATATTTCACAGCAAGCCTCTTTCTTCAATGTGTAATTAAGTTTTAATCCGGACGCCTCCGCTTTTGCCAAGTAACAACTATTTATCTCTTTAATAGTATTTGTGCTTTACATCTAGACTGGTTTTCAGCAGCAGTTTAATGTTGCACGTTTACTAATTGTATAAAGTAAAGTTAATAAATATTGTTTTGCTGGTTAGGACATAAAATCAACTTTATGGAAACTTTATTTTGTTATTTGAACCCTAGAAACATAATTATTGTTGAGAAAAGTTTGCAATGATGTAAAACCTGTAGATATTTTCTAGTAAAATAAGGTGCTATACGACTATTGACTTGACATTAGGAACGTTAGCTACTAATGTAAATGTGACGTGGTTTTGCGACCACCAGCAGCAAACTGTATCACGGATTTACGTTTCCTTTTTAGAACCGGAAACGAAATCTCAGCAGTATTTTCAAGTACGCAGTCAACTTTACAAATAAGACTTTTTGAGGACTGCTTTTAAAGTAGTATTGGAAAACGGGCCTTTTTTCTTTATGTGCATCCAAATGTATTCCACTGCGAACGTGAGCAAAGAAGGAAATATTCCAAATGGGAGAATAATAAAGATAACTTTTATGCTACCTTCCAAATTTGCTGCTTGAAAGAATCGAGACTTGACCGGAAAATCCAAAAGCATTCCTGCGAATTCGTAAGACTTTTTAGTGTAATGCTCATGCCAACCAATAATACCAGATGAGTAGAGCGCTTTCATTTTCAACAGAGCTTTCAGAGGCACCCTTCCCTTCCATACAAATGACCAGAGCTGACTTCCTATCACGTCTTTCCCAAATGAAAGTGGGAATTGATACCGGTCGTATTTTAAATTGTATGTTTTTTGAATTTCATGAAATTCTCCTCCCTGAAAAAGGAAAGCTACCTTGTAAAGTTTTGTGCAGTTTGGAATTTTTAAGCTAGACGCATCAGCTAAGTCATGCCATTCTTTAAACGGTAAAGACGCGTCAATCATCCGTGTGTTATTTAAAACATACAATTCAGCCCGGGATAAATGGGAAGAATCATTGCATGTTAATCTCCATTCATTCCTAAAATACAAGTTGGCAAATTCTCAGTTTTCATTAGAGATTTAATCATAGGCTGCGGAACCGGAGGGATGGGAGGGGGTCAAATATACCCCACTGAAATTTTACTTTAACATTACAGGATCAGGAGCATAATACATTAGAGCATAGGGTTACCTCCTGTTCCGCAGCCACTGGATATAACGAACAAGTTAAAAAATCTTTATACATACCAAACAAGGTCTCCCCATTGACGTCTATTATAAAGATTATTTATTTCTGATTTGTAAACTTCAACCTCGTCTTTTGTTTTATCGTTTTCAAGTTGGGTTTCACCGTCAATCCGTTTGGAGTTCTCCTTCCATGGAAACTGAAAACAATGACCTCCGCGATTAGTCTTTAAAGCTTTTAACCGTTGATAGACATGAGGGAAAGTCCCACCAGAATATGAATTCCGTTCAATTTTTGAGTAGATTTGATACGAGTTGTTGACAAGTTGGTCGAATCTTGAGTAGGGCACGGGTGGAATGGGACTTACAATTTTGGTGATGTTGTTACCTTTGTATGCTTCGCCGAGTATCATCCCAATTAATATCGTGACGGTAACAATAATTCGAAAACTGAAATACCGTTTAACATATTTCTCGTCGTTAGCATTGAAGAAGCCTTGGGTAACCAAGCTCTTTCCGGTTGCCATCAAGTATCTGTTCAAGAGGATCCAGTACAAAGCTGTTCTTCCTTGATTGTCATGCAGTTCCATTTGTACAAAACTTTCCGCCAGAACAATTATGGAGGCTAGAACCAAGGCCACCCCAAAAACTTTAAAGAAGATAATAGTGCACCAGGACCCGATATCATACGACTGCACCAGCTGCACAAATGGAGCATTTCCCATCTGCTGACCACAAGCTACGAACAAGAATTTATCTCGATGGATGGGAAAATGAGATGGTATGTTGGGATCAGTTGCAAATAAATCAATAGATGGATATACAGCCTCTTCAATTAATTTCACCTGTGCCTGGCTATCGGGAAAAATGCTTTTATAAGAGGCGTTGCCCAAAACATAATACAGCAATCTTTGATGCGCCAATTTGTATTGTAAAGGTATTCCCACCGTGCGGAAAAAATCAAGACTTTTGTGATCCTGGGGATACATAATGAACCGACCTTGATCTTGAGCTTCCATGCCTGTTTGCAGTACCCACAGTTGCTTTGTTTCGTCGCTGTGAACCCGGTGAAAGGATTCATGAAGCGACTCAATTTTTATAGCATCTTTTTCGCTAACTAATACTTCTCGCAAGGAATAAAGTTGTTTCTTTTCATCATTGCAGTCGTGGCAAATCACCGTCGTTTCGTTGATGCGACCTCTTTCCGTTTTCCAATGTAGCAATTCCCAACTAGTAGTTGGCCAATTATAATATGTTGGACGGTAAAGATATATGTAAATACCATTAATCCATTCCGTTTTCCCGTCAAAGTTACCTTCAGCGACGAGAATATCATAACGCCATCTATGTTGAAAACTGCATATATTCCCGTAATATACGTAATGAAAAAAGACTCGACGTGATTTTTGCCAAAACTCATTACTGAATTGAGCAAACCGGAACATTCCGACGTTTTGAAACTCCCGATAGAAGGGCGACGTTAATGGCCTTCCATCACGCTGTTGATTCTCTTCTGCCCCTGGGTTCATAATTATTTCGTTTGCTTTTGTTGGTGGATACAGATAAACATGAACTTGACACGTCCAAGGTCGTGCTTTAAAGGTGTTTTCTACTTTATTTCCCCAAGTGTGAATCTGAGAGTGAAGTGACGAATTTCGCAGAAGCGGACACTTTTCCGCAAGAAATGTCACAGTTTGGGTAGAATTGTCTAACAACGCAACATCATATCGAGTGAGGACGATGGGTGCCACCGGAGGTTTATGGAAATCCACTCCTTCATAGTTAATAATTTGTGTCAAACAGTTTGACAACGGGGCAATGTAGTCAAAAAAGTTGTCAGGTGTTCTGTTCCTTCGTTCTCCGCTTTGCGTAAAATTTTTGTTTCGATATTTTGCGTACATACAGCTGTTATATTCACAGTTTGAAGAAATACCATTTGACAAGCAAACGAAAACCGTTAGCAGAATGCTTTTAGAAGTATAAATCATCTTTAGTTCTGAGAAACACAACATGTTAGTTCTAGGTTATCGTTTCCAAAGTTCAAACTAGTTGGTGCTGATGACAAGAAAATGGTTCTTTTTTGCGAAAAAGCAATGTTTCACCTCCTCCAGATTGTATGACTAAAAGTTGAATTAGGGCTAGCTAATGCTTAGCAGTTCTTATAGTGTGTTTACGAGAAATGGTGATTTGATTTTGAATTTTTTAATTCAGTTAAAGTTTGATGTTGTATTGCTTGTATATCTCCCGAGGAATAAATCGTATACCAACATAATCGAATCAATATGGCCTTATAGTCAAAGCTGTAGCGAAGAAAAGCTGTGTATTGGCTACGTCATTTAAAAATAAGATTCCTTTTGACAATTCAACAGGAAGGAGAACAAGTAGAAATACAGTTTAGATAACTCGTATCGAATAACACTTCCTGATATGTTCGTGCTCATAGTTAACAAGAAAAAGAAGTGGTAAACTGCTATAATATTCATCAGCACAATCCAGTACTGTAAATGGCATATCTTTAAAATGAAAAGTAATTTCTTTATACAACTCACATTAGTACAATGTATGTTTTTACTGTACGTGTTTAAATTTTAAATTTTTATTTGCTACGAGGTAGATTTCACATATTACAAGCTAGTGTGAGTAATAATGTTTGTTTTAGGAGTAATGCAACCAAGTGAAAAGTTGTATTGGTTTGTATTTGTAATGTGTATCATTGAGTTTTTAATGTAACAATAAATAAACTAAAAATTATCCAATCAATATCAATAAATTATATCTCTCGGTATTTTAAAAGTAAACTCGATAAACAAAACGAAGGTATCTGGAATTGCAAGAAATTTCACGCACAATTTTCATGCTAAACTGTAAATATTCTGGCAATGGTACACTCATATTGACAATTTTTACCCCTATTTTTCTTTGGTCCTTTCGTCTAGTTTTGCTCTCAGGTAATCGAAAATACGCTATGGAATGCAAGCATATAACAGTTGCTTACTTTATATCCATAACTGCTACATGAACTGTAGTATAATGCTTTAAGCATAAGACCAATTGTGATCTTAACTTTGTGTGAATAATTAATAATATTATGAATTTTTAAAGGATGTATAACTTTTATATTTTCTTTTGATGGGCATATAATATACATAACCACAATCTCTGAAATAATATTGCCAAGCCCCTGGTATTACATAAATAATAACCTCAATTTAAATTGGTTATAGTCAATTGACATCTTTATTAGTCTATCAACTTGTAAGCGTACTCAGGTCAACAAAGTACTTTATGGCCATTGTACTACTAGTTTGAAAAAGTTGGTATGAAATTTATAAAATAATTGTTGTGGCATAAATTTCCAAGTTTCAAAATAAGAATGCTTGAGTTAGAATATTGGACGTCAAAGTCATCAGGAAACACTATATTTGTAATAAAAAAAACTTATGCGTTAATTTTAACAGAACGAATAAATGATAATTTTAACGTGTCTGCAGCTGCTTTTATAGTTGGCAATGGTTTCCAAAACTAAGCTCAATATATATTTTAATTACTCTATTGTTCAATTTATATATGGCCTTTAAGTAGAATCGATTAGTCACAATTTTTAGGTGGAACTGCAGACGTTATTATGCAGAACTAAATTAAATTTTCTTTAAAAGTAAATGAGTAAGCATATGTGTATTCATTGAAGTATTATTTGCAATATAAAATAATTTCAAACGAAACGTATTTTTAAATAAAGGATGGGTCAAATTCCACTTTTATTTAAACACATATTATTCGTTAAACCTGTACCTATTTTAGTACCTACCTAATGACGTAATTTAAACGGATTCGCATATGGTAAAAGTTATTGTTTTCATTGAAACAAGTCAAGGAAAATGATTTTGTCATTTAAATTTTAGCGGTAAACATTCATAAATTTTAAGATAAACGTTGTGTTTATTAATTTTTTATTATATATTTTTCCGAAAACAACTTTAAATAATAAAACAACAACAGGAAATGGCTAAAATCTGTCTCTGAGTTTAATATGAAGTTTGCGTCATAAAATGCAGTCATGTGTTAAGTTATCCAACTGTGAACTTATTGCTGAGCCTACACTTTAGAAATTATTCCACTTAACAAGTTTAGAAAATACAATTGTTCTTGGATGTTTAAGACAAACAGTTGATAACTATTTGTTTATCGAAAATATGAGAATGATTATATTATGTGTTTTGTCATTAACTAAAAACTAAATGAATTAATATTTCATGTATGTATCTTTCCCAACATGAACCTGACGATGACCAACTTTCTAACTAATTGTTGGTGTTTACAAGATATTACGGTTAAAATTTAATTACTTTTACATTTACATGTAGCTAATTTCTAAAAATTACGCATGATTAAAATTACCGTGTTTTATTCAGTACAGCTATTAACCAAGTGTAAAAGTTTAACATAACCTAATTGTAAGTCTGCACAAAAAAGCAGGATATAATTTTGTTGTTTTATTTTGCTTGGGCATCTACTCAAATTATGTATTGAAAGGCTTACATATTATTCAATAAATAATTTGCCTCGTGCCATTTCTATAAATTTTAGAATGTAACTATTGCCTACTAACCGCTTACATTTACATTTTTACCTGTATAAAATTTTATTTACAATTTACATAGTGTGGTTTACATCAGTGGGGTACCCATTTTAGGGAATCTGGCAATTTTGGCATAGATAGATCCAGAATAGCAAGCTGCTAGCTAGCAAGCTGCTATCCTCACTTTGCTATTCTGGATCTATCTATGCCAAAATTGCCAGATTCTCTAAAATAGGTACCCCACTGGTTTACATGAACAAATACTATAGCCACATAATAGACTATTTATCACAGCAAACATTACCACTTTTCCGTAGATACACTTTAATTAGCAACACACCAAAATAAAGAACATCTAGCCATTGATTTTAAAAAGAAAAGAATGATATTTTCCAAATTACTTTTTGCCTAATATTTATTTTTCGGTACAAATGATTCTATTTAATTCGCTTTGATTAGAATTCATGGAAGAACACAACTGAAATGTTGAGTTTATGTTTATAATTTTCTCATCAATTCTAATATCCTGCAAGGTTTCTTTTGATTCATTTCATTAGCTTTAAGAGTACACATGGATCATATCTCCGAAAATTCATTTGAACAGCGTTGTAATCTGTCTGTCTGTTTATTATTTTAAAATTGACAAATTTATTTACCTTGTTAAACAATCCTTTGAATTGCCTTAGCCAGAGAATTTGGAGGAAGCTATTATTTCTTTCGTTTTAATTATAAATGCATCCAATTTCAAAACGTATAAACCGGCTGAATTGCAGCCATACAGACGCACATAAAAACCTTAGTATTGATACTATTTCAGTTGATTGAAGTAATAAAAAGTTGATATTTTGGCTTGCCATGTGACCTGGTATATATATTATTTTAGTTAATTTAAATTAAGTTTTTATTTTGATCCCCAAATGACCCCTAGTGGATTGGCCAAATTTGCTTAAATAGGATCCCTTAAAAATCAGTAGCATTAGGTACCTGTGTGCTAAATCTGTCAACGCTGAATATTTGATCGCCCAGGGGGCTAATCAAAACTGCTGAAATTATACTCTATAGAAGCCAGCACCCTAAAATACTTATATGACAAATTTAGGCCAAATCGTCTGAAGCGTCTGAACAAGTAGAGACGGACGGACAGACAGACAAGCACAATAAAGTCAGTAATAGACGAAAATTTTTTCATCTGCGTAATAACACCATGTGAATTCATTAACTATTTAGTTGCAATTGTTTTAGACTAACTGCAAAAATTAGCTCTAGTTCATATTGCAGTAATAATAATAAATTGATGTTTAATTGTTAATTTTGCGTTAGTATAATTATTGGTTGCATACATTTCACATATTTTACATACATTTAAAGAAGTAAAAACTAATTGCTCAGAACAAAATGATACAATAGCATAACATGGAAATAATGTAAAAATACCATGTGTTTCATCCTTCATTTGATGTAAATAATAATTACTTAAGTCCAATTGGACAACTAAATAGACAATTTAACCATACAACGGACAAACCTTTTTCCGTCAACAGCGTAAAATATATGTAAGCTGTTTTAAAGAAATTTGTATTTTGTCTACTTTTGTAAGAATTACTTATATCCAAGTATTATTAACCCTTTTGCCGATCCGAAATTTTATTGCTGAATTTTACAAACATTACAATATTTAAAGTAATATTGTTTTCATAGGCTGCGGAATCGGTGGGATGAGGGGTTCAATTCCTCTCTTGTGTGTTGCTAGGAGAGACAGAGTACTAAACCCCACCGAAATTTTAAGCCATCTTGTAAAATATAGTTTCACTTCAATTGCAAACATTATAAATGGAAAGTCAGTTATCGTTTTCAAATGTTCAAACATTTTGTTCATTTTGCGTGTTTATATTAATATTTGCATTGTGTACATGTCATCTTTCTTGTGTCAGGCAGGGACTTCACGACCCCTTGTGGACGGGGAGGGAAATCCCTGAACCAGCTGCAGGAAGAACAAGAGAGCACAATGATAGTGAGGTTTTTCTGTTCAACACAGAGAGAAGAACAGAGGAGAGGAGAGGAGAGGAGGCACCAACAAGCAGCAGAGAGCGATTGACGTGCTTGAGAAGCGGTGTAGAGAGAAAAGAGTGTGATTGTCTATGATGATCAACGGTTGAATTTTGAAAAAGTTTAATTGTTGAAGATAGTGCAGTAAATTAATATCGTAATTGACATCATGTTGTAGAGCATATCGAATAGTAATTGCTCGTGTTGATAAGTATTCTGAAGCATTCGATCAGTAGAGATCAGTTGTGAATAAAAATAACGTGAATGTGATTTGAGGTATAATCCTTGGATAGAATTTGTTGTTGTTTAAATTGGGAAAATAAATATCGTATTATTTAGCGACACTAGTTCGCTCTAATCAAATCAACTGTTTGAATTGTTTATTTGGTGGACATCCCGGCGGTTAGTGGAACAAGAGAGAGGCACGGAATTTTTTGTTTATTTATTACAGATCGGGATAGGTGGGAATAGTGACCACACCCCGAATTACCTCCTCCTCTACCAGACGCCTGTGACTTCCGGTGGACTCACTGAGACCTCCAGCTAATAGAGCATGTCTGGTGAAAGGACTTTGGAATCTATGAACTTGCCGAAATTGTGAGTAACTGTAAATTGTTCATTTTTTCGTGCATGGTGGCGCAGATGCAGGTGCGTTGAGCGTAACAGATCCACTGGGGGAGCGGAATGATGAGGGGAAAGGACCCTTCACCCCTGATACTTGCTTATTAGGTCTCCTTAAAGACCTATTAGTTTTACTAGGTGCCTGTCTGTCGACACGATAACTCAAAAACTAAATAAAATTTTCAAATTCCGTTTTCACCAATCAATAGGTATGGTTAATAGCTTAGATGAGTTCGAAGATGGGGGTTTGGGGTCAACCCCCTGGGGGTCAACCGGGGGGGCACTTTCAAAATCAATGCATGACCCATATATTTTAATCCACATATAGATTGACAATAAAAAGTTATAACGATTTCCAAAATTTAACCCAAATTGGTTGACCCCTTGTTCCCCTAGGGGCGGCAAAGCTTGAAATTTGTTTTGCCCGTAACTTTAAAACGGTAAATCAGTTTAAGATGTGGTTTTACTAATCGACTAACATTGACAAGGGCTACAACATATCATCTCAATGACACCCCCTTGGGGTAGAAACAACAGGCCCCCTTTTATTTCTATGACTTTTAACATAACAACAAATTTACAAGCTTTATATTGGAAGTTTAAGTCCTAGTTGCATACGGGATTTTTGACGAAACTAGACAATATTTAATTTAAATTAAGGAGACCTTCTTTGCAAACTTCCGCAAGTTTTATTTTGTATTAAGTTTTGATAAACACATTATGAAAATATTTGATAACATCAAGATAAAGTTTGACTTTGGGAATCGAAATATGGTATGCTTTGTGTATCTTTGCGTTTTACTAGTGGAAAGCAAAAGCATTAAAGTAATGCATCAACCAGTCATTGGTTTGAATTTTAAATAATATTTAAATGTATGCAGGGTCGAGATTTTAATTTAGTTAGTATACAATACTGAAAATGTTTAAATAGCAAAAGCAAATAAGCCACGTTGGTGGAAAGTTTATGTACTTTTGTTCTATGCCACGTCAAGTAATTTTAGTGTAGGTTTTAACCGTTGTTTCCAGGGTCGTGCACACAAGAATCTATTTTCGCGATTAAGCTATTCCATCGAAACTAACAATTTTGCAGTTTTTTAAAATTGATTGATAAGTTTACCTGACTTTTACAAGTGTTATGGGCGATACGTCCAAAAACCTGAATTCTTTGCCTTTAAGAGAATGTTTACGGCTTCGGATTTTTTGCATGTTAGTGTAAAAAATAGAACATTGAAGTTAAAATGACTGAATTTTTTTCGAGTTCTTTGTGAGCCTGCTCTCTGCCTTCTACAATCAAATAAGTATTCTCAAGTGAGAACATCTTTTTCTTAGGTTATTTTTTTATAAAGTTCACGTACATATCCTATCCGTTTAAATCAGGTAAGTAGGTAAGTACTAAATAGGTACATGTTTAAAAGTTAAGTTTGGTTAAAAGAATTAAAATTTGACTCCCCTGAGAAAAGTTCGTTCTGCAGCTCATAATTGAGTTTAAATTGTAAGTTGAAAATGCACGAGTAATCCAATTGTAATAATTACTTTTGTCTATGTTTTTTCTTTATGTTGACCTTTTTTGGCTAATATTCGTCTTTCTTTTATTATACAAGTTATTATTAAAAACATTGTCGTCGTTTCTGTAATTTAAATATTAAATTAAGTCAAAATATTTACAACTAATCTATTTCATCAATTATTTTATTACAGTCCAAGTTTTTCCTAAATGTTCATGCCTAGTTTTTTAAGAATTGTGAAATTCGTCAGTGTACAAGTATTTTACTTTAAGTCTGCAAGTTTTTCTCCAACGCTTCTTATAAGTAAATCTCTTACACTATTAGTCGCCATGCTGACTTCCCTGCAAAAATTTGCACTGCTTCTTTTGAAGGCAGGCTTCTCCTATTTACCTCAGCAGCCATATCGATGGACTACTGCCCACACTGAAGTTTATTACCATTCTTCCAAGACCACCTGGTGTGGGTTTATCTTTGGTTGGTTGCTAGGAATATTAATTTTCTTAGGATGTATATACGATGTTGCAATTCACATAATCTTCTACAGGGGAGACGAATATCACAAAAGCGTCTTGAGTATGCATCTCATGTGCTCAGCATTTACCGGACTGACTAGTGTACTACCTGTACTAATTTACTTACACAAAGAAGTTGTCCTGGGATTCAACGCGCTCCTCCCATTCCACAAGATACTTTTGCTCCGTTACGAAAACGGCATTGTATCTTCCTCTCACTTAGATGTAGTCATAATAGGCATAGCATTTGTTGCTCCAGTGGCGCCTTTTGTTATTCTTTTAACATCACTGTATTTCTGCTTTGACCCATATTATTTTGTACTGGGAGATTTTGTCAACTACCAACAACTTAGCACCACTGCTTCTTTAGCGTGTCTTGGAATTCGACTTGTAGTTACATCAGCTTGTTTTGAATGTGCGCGTTGCATTGGCGTTTTAACAATAAACCTCCTCGTAATGGTGGGTCTGTTGCACAAATCACTTCACATTTTGGTCAAAAATGAACGGATTTTGCAACTGTCAGTGTTTGATTTTATTCGTTACTACCGTCAGTTATGCGTGAACCTTTCCATCATTCGAAACGTCATGGAAGACATTGTGTCAATAGCAATGAGTACATTGTTTTGCAGCATGGTCCTAAGTGGTAGTATATTGGTTAAAGGTCGACTTCACGTGGACATGTACATTTATTTGTTGAATATGTTTGGATTTTTTGTTGCCGTAATTTGCGGTCTTGTTAGTTTAACAATGGTTTATTCGTACACGGACTATAGTTCAACTCTATTTGCACAATTTAGACAGGTTGTTAAAAAAAACCAAATCTCTGGAACGAGCCAAATAGACGAATGGTTAATAGCTGAAAAAGAAATATTGTCCTTGAAAGTAATTAAAGTTTTTTATAAACCATTCTTTTATATTGACAAGCCATTTGTTATAAACTTTTTCAAAAGTTTAATGTATCGCGTATTTGATGTTGTGCTATTGTTCAATTGAAATTCGGGACCCCGATGAATTTTGCGAATTTTTGGGCTTTGTTGTGAAGTTATAAATTTTAGAAACTAATTTTGTGTTTATTGAGTAAACAATTCTTGAGGTTTCACATGATATAAAATCAATTAATAATAAATGAATGCAAAGTGTATTAAACACAACTATATAATGTCGTTTCTGGTAAAATAAATTGTAATTGTAATTGAACGTAGTTTAGAAGTAGTATAGAAATCATGCATTTTTTAACAATTTAATGAAATACCGCGTCACCAGTGGTTGCGAATTTACTCGTATTTTGAGATTATTACGACAAACGGTTGTGTTCTCATTGTCAGCCTATACTATAAAACCTTTTTCTCTTTGAATTGGACGACTAATAATAATAATAGGTTTTTATTCACACAACGTTACAAAGTAGACTTTACTCTAATTGGACATTTGTCCAGGTTCCTAGAGATCCACTTACAGAGAACACGGTCCATATTGTACTAATACTACTAATCATAGCTATGGATTACGTCGCGACAGCCAGGGGAACATGTAAATTTCTACTTAATGGGGTAGGTGTCCCACCACATTTTGGTCAGAGGTCAGTCGACACCTCTTTGTCCCCTTGAACTGTCCAGCACATGACAACATTTGACAATGCCCAATGACAACATTTATTTCGTACCATTGAGTATCCAGGTAAAATAAAAATCGATGTATACGCCTGTCACTAATTAGAGCCACTCTACTTTGTATAGTGGAGTACAACGAGAAACAAAAGAAGAGCAGCAAATACAATTTTCAGATAAATAGACGTTTTTCTAGAATTCGTGGAAATATCTTTGTTTTTTGTGAGAAATATCGGGCAGATCAATACTTACAACAGTATTTTTACAAATATTATACGTTTATATGGCAAATATACGAAAGTAATTATTAGTGGTCAACTGGTAAGCAATTTCCCCATTTACGAGACCAGAAGAACCGTAATTGGAACAATGATTTTCAGTTTTGTGTCCTTGACACATCAGATTATTTAGTTACGAAACAGGATTTACTCCTTTTTTGTTCTGGGCATTTTTTCAACTACCTTAAGGAGAACAAACTACTATATTCTTGTAAATGACAGTTAACTTTGCAGTACAAATTTTTGTGGTAAAATTGAGAATATGTTGAGGGACATTTATTACTTCTTGTCACCTTTTTAATACTTTAAAAGCTGGAAATTTAATTTTTTTAAGTCGTATGGAAACGCATGGGTTGTTATAACAGAACAAGGAATTGCATAAGTGCTCCTTATTTAGTCAACTATTATGGGCAGCACTATACTTTGTTTTGTTAGGAATGAACGTCAGGCTATGTATTGAAGACAGATTGCAGGAATAAATCTGTTGAGTTTGCTAATAGACAAGTGATTGAGCTTTCAGTTGTATTAATTACATGGGTGAGTTGGAATTCTTACAGGTTTCTCCTTAAAATGTGTTGAATGATTTCGCCTAGCCTTTCCAAATTGGGAAATGTTTAATTGCTTTGCTGTCTCAAGTCTCAAAAGTACAACATAATAGCTATTTTTAGAATATTTTTCAAAATTAGAAGTGTGAACTAAGAGACGGTGGATTGATTTTATTTTACGCATACACATTTAGTTTATATAAAAAGAGTCAAGTACCAACACAAGAACAACAAAATTGGTCCTCTGGTAAAATGGTATAGTTAAACGCCGCTCAATAATTTTACTTACAATATCAACACGAACTGTTGTCCTCCACCTCCGCTCAACCACTTCCTTTTGGTCCCGCTTAACGCTTTAGTCATTAGTATTAAGTATTGTTAGCATTGATTTAATCTAACGCCACTCATCGTCAGTTTTTATTTAAAAAGTGTTGTACTTCCTGGTCACAGGTGCATCGACATGACATGAAATAAATAAATAATTGTATGAAGTACTACCATGAAAGGTAGAGGCAATTCTATTGCCATGTCTATTAGCAGAATGATTGTAATTACATACGTTCAAAACAGTGTTCTCGTAGGTCCGCTCCAACCAAGTGGATTTGCTTGACATTGGAGGAAACATGTAATTTAGAAGTCAAGCGGACGAGAGTAAAATTGTCTTAGGCTTCTTTGACAAAAATGTTCCATTTTCTGAGGGATTGATCCAACTTTGTTTTAAACGAGGAGTAAATTGGCGAGCCTTTGTTTTTCTTGCAAAAGGTAGGGTTTTCCCAGAAGAAAATTTTTGCACAATTTATTGGGGACTTGATGAGCTGAAGGCGAGAAAAGATCGTCGACAAACATGGAAAATGGTAGGACACTCACATGGGTCACGGGAAAGTTGACCCCAGGAAGATTGACAGATAGAGGGAGGGAGAGAGAGTTTTCACATTTTTCATTTAAATACAGCGCTTGTTTTCCGGGTCTAATTTGTTTCATTCCTACTTTAAATATTAATTTACCAGTGATTTTACATATTTACATGATTTCTGATTTGCGCACCGTAGAAAATTGCAATTTCTCTCAGGTGCACTTTTTAGTTGTATTTGACCAAGTAAACTTGGTCGAGAGTTTAGGAACCTTTAGTGCTCTTGCGCTGACAATAAAACACTGATTATCGTTTTTACTAATAAACTAATATCACTTAAAAAAGTAAAAGTTGAAAAGGTTTCCATTGTACGCACATTACTTGCTTCACCCAGAAAACCATAGCCTTTGAATATTCTCCATCCTGTATATACCAAGCAGTACTCTTGGTGAAACATTGCGTAACTTCCAGTCTTGCAGTTTCCTTTGCATACATTTTTTCATGAATTGAATTAAACAGAGTAGTCAATGACGAAATTAATAAAAGTAACTTTCCTGGCCATTACTTTCGGTTTTTTAAAGTTACATCAAAACCCTCTCTCTTTTACTCTACTATGTCGTATTCCTTCCCAGTTCTCACAGAAAAACTTTAAAGTTAATGCGTTTGCCAGGGCTCAGCATATTTCATTAGCATTTGGCTTCCCTCCGTTAGTCCGTTGTCAATAAAGTTTACCCCCACACTCGTCGTGTTGTTCATACGACCGATTTTTTAAAGGGATCACTAACCAAGTTAACACCCCTTTTTAGATATACACACACAGCTGAGCATAAAATACTCCAAGAATTGTTTGGTTTTTAAAAGAAATGGGTACAATACGTAATTAACAGTATTACAGATATTCAGATTGTACACCGCGGACAAACATAAACACCACAATCAGCAGCAATTATCATACCTAGTAGCAGTGTATTGTGTTTGTTGCTTAAAAAGCAACAACCAAAAGGGATTATTAGTCAGAGGACGACATACACCGGGATATTTAATGTAGGATGCGTTTACGTAAGACACAGTTCAGACTGACTAGAAAAAATATTCAAAAAGAAAAGGTTTGAATGGACCATACAACACGGGAGTATTTACGCAGTTCTTCACACTGATTTGGGCTGTCAAACGAGAAAAATATTTTTTCCTCAAAAAATGTTATGTTCAAGGAGAAGATTGATTGTATGGAATCATGATGAGTTTACTGATATGAAGAGATCTCGTTTAGAGAAGACAGCTTGTGGTATGGACGGTCCCCTTTTTTGAAATGGTGTACCAGATGTATTCTTTTCGTCAGTAGCAATAACAGCAATCACTAGACAAGATGCAATCATGCATTTCCCTTCCTACGTTTATTTTTATACTCGAATGTCGTGTAACCATTGCACAGTATTGCACGTTTATTATTACAGCTTGATTTTTAGGCACGATTATTATTATTTAGGTGTGTTTTTGGTCCGGGCAAATTAGGATCAAAACCATCCTCCACATCATCATAGCCATCACCATCTTAGCGTATATTCAAATCATGTCGACGACATTATTATCATCATCATCACCGGCAACATTCGGAACGGCTTGTAAAGTTAATCCCAACTCGGGAATCTTTTGAAAACGAAAAAACATTTTTCCTCTGCTTGCTTAACTTGCTTTCCCCTGCTTTCCTCCGCGTTGCTCTACTCTTCTCTCAGCCTTTGTTGAAACACGTTCCGTCGACAGAGACCACTTTTACCCCGCTGCAAAGAGCAAACTCAATTTAATTTAATGGTGGTTACTCACGTAATACTATTTGGTATGGACAGGAGAGTTAAATGGGCCTCAATTTTCAAAACAAATATTTCAACTGAAAATTTTCTCTCAATTTTCTTTTCTTCCAAAACGGCCCAAGTACCCCGGAAAAAAAGAAAGAGCGGCTTTAAACGGTGTGTGTATTGACTTCGGAGAAAATAGATCCACCATTTTAAGGTTAAACACCAAACAGCAGAAAAAAATTTGGAGGATTTTTAAACTAGTCAGTTATCACCCGTCTACAAAAAAAGTCAACTGAAGCATTGCAGACTACTTACAGAGGAGAAAAAATTAATACGGTCAAGCTGTCAAGTTATTTCATTTTTGTTTTTTTTTCGTTGTCCCATTGTCATCATGTTGTAGTAAGTTCCTGACTACAACAGCGTACTACTGTCGTCATACATTTCAATATGAAAAAATAACAACAAACGTCTGGAGAGGGGAGATGATATTGTTTACTTTCTTTGTGAAATGTACTTGGTTTCTTGGGAAATGTCCTTTTTTGTTGAACCTTTCCCTGTATTATTTCTATAGAATATATTTTTACTTCATATAAAAAGGTCTGAAAGTGTGGTAGGCATATTTTACCGTTTTTCTTTTTCCTATTTTATATTATAGTAACAGCTATAATAATAGATACTTCTAACATCGCTGCTCCAACTGTATCGCCTGTATTTGTGTTTCCTCTTGTAACAGCACGTCGTTCCCCGTGTCTGTCCCTGTTTTCAAATCCCAACGACGCAACGCAATGCAAAAAATGGGGAGAGTAGTAAACTGGGAAAAGTCCAAAAATAAACTGTTTAGATGTTTTTTGCTCGTCGGCCAGAAAAGCATTCTGTGAAAGAAGTTCATATTAAGAGTTCATATGTTCATTTATTTTGAAGAAAACAAGAAAAATTAAGTGAAGAGGATTTTTTGCAATATTTACTTTCACTGTGGATATTCTCTCGCACTGTCTTTCAGTTTACTTTCAACAAGACTTACACATTTAATGTTATAGTAATATGTAGGGAAATTAAAAGGGAGAAGCCAGAGAATATATTTATCTCAGCAAATCCAAGGCGTTTTAACGTTTTACATTCCTTTATGCCGCAGAGTTATAGCTACAGAACAAAAACTCAGAGTGTTTGAACCATCGGGATAATAAAATAACGAAAAAGTACAAAAAATATGTTGGTTTTACATATGAACGTTATTCGAAATTTCAAAATTACTACGCAAGCAGCTTAAAGGATCCAGGGATTGAGGACGAAAAGAAAAGTAAACTTTTAAATTCGTAACCATTTTTAATAATGACTCTACGGACAGGCATTAAGGTCGCATTATTTACAATGACACGGCATTTTTCATTCATGACTTTTTGTAGATGTAAATTATAAGCTGATGCGAAGGGTGCAAAAATTCTTTTATACCGATATTTAAAATAAATTTTATTATAAGTTGCAAAACTGTCATAATTAATTCATAAAACGAACGAAAATTGTATTTTGTCCTCTGTATTTTCTGAAAGTATTTTTTCCTGAAAGTATTTGACTGATGAATTTAAGCTCTGAGAAGAGCATACAGTTCTTGCGCCTGTTGTTGAGCTTTGGCAGTATGCGCAACGAAAATGTCTCGAATGGCATCAGCAGCGGCAGCGGAGAGCTGTGCAAGACTGGCTTGGGCGTCTTCTTGGAGGGTAACAAGGATATCCTGAAGTTCAATCAGGTGAGCTTTGGCTTGAGCTTCGTCCAAAGTTTGGGCTTGAATAGCATCTTTGACCTTGATGTAGATGGCGTTGGCCTTAACGGCAGCAGCATCAAGCAACTTTCCCAGTTCAGCTCCTACAGCAGCGTTGTCGGCATTGGCGGTGTCCCTGATTTTGCCTACCGTGTCACGAACGAGAGCCTCCATTTCTTCCACCTTGTTTCCAACAGCAGTCCAGTCAATAGCATTGATAGCTGTGAGGATAACAAATCGTTTTTATTATACATTAAAATTGACATCTTAGGCACTGATTACATTTTGAAGTATAGTAGACTCAAAAACCTGGGTCAGCAGCGGAAACAACAACACATGCTGCAACAAGGGCGACACAGGCGGCAACCTTCATAGTGAGTTGTTTAAAAAAAGTTTGGTGTGGTATGGTTATCGTTCAAAGGGAAGACACTGGAATATGAAGACGATTTGACTCAGTTCACCATTTTATACTTGTTTTTAATGTCCATAAAATCCTATTTAGTTATCTTAAGATATCACGGATTGATAATTTAAAACAACCAAAACCCAAATCACTATCAAAACAGGTTATCTTTCCAAACTTTGTGCAACCTGTCAAACGTTTTTAAATATTCCATCTCAAGATAAGCTCTCGGCAAAGTCTGCAACTCCAAACAATCCGTTGCAGGCTGTTACGTTCAGCTAATACAATTCCAATCAGATACTCAGCCTCTGGAGTTACACTACTTTGGTGACAATTAGATAAAAAAAGTAATCCGAATGTATTCTTAAACGGCAATCAATAATTCATTGAATTTACTTTTCATACACGCTAATGATAAATTCGACCGCAATTTTTTATGTGACGAAACACCATTCCCACATATTGATTGACCTAATTCCCAAAACCTGATTTTACCAGAGATGAATTTGTTATATAATTTCATTGTTCCTGGCACAAGTTGCATGCAGGTGCAATTTAGAGATAACTCCAAGCAAACACTTCTATCTAATCAACAAGTATAATCTTACATTTCACCTTTTATTGCACTTGTCAATTTGTCTAACCGAACAAAGTTAATTTTGGCTCTGTCAGCATTTTTATCGTTTCCTGCATAGCCTGCGGAACTTGGGGGATGAGGTGTCAAATCCCCCTGATATTTTACCTTAAAATTACAAAATAGGGTGCCAAAAACATTACAAGATAAGTCTATACCCTTTGTCCCCTCTTGTTCCGCAGGCCATGAAAACCTGTGTATATATAATTTTGCAAATATACCATACAACTGTGTAGATAACTATTAAGTATTTGACGATAGTAATAATAAATGTGTCACATTTCATGAAAGATGACAGTACATTTATATTTTGGGAAGTTTATTTATAACCGAAAACCCCAGCAAAGAGAAAAGTATAGCAAAGTTAATAATTTTTAGTCTCTAAATTCAAAACTGCTGAATAAAATTGCAAAAATGGCGAGGTACACGAAATCAAAAGTAATCTACAAATTTTTGGACAGCCCTCATAGATATACCATATGTATTTATACGTGACACGTACGTACGTACGTATTAGACACATCAACTTTCGTAGACCACGTGTAATATGAAAATAATCCTAATTTCGTCAATAAATTCTGTATGTAACTTAGTTTTATAGAGTGACGCAATAACCCATACTTATAACATCTAACCACAACTGTGTAACTGACATAAACAGTTTTATATGACTCATATATTAACTCATCCGTGGGTTTGATATAAGATGCAATATATACAATTAGTTTGGGTAAATTTACCATTGAACGATTAGCATACAGGCAGAACAATATATACTTGTGCAAATTACAGATATGACAATCGAAATATCGTAATGTCTTGTTGCATGTTTTGTTTACTTTCGAGATATAGAAACACAGTCTCTGATCTGCTGCAATCCGAGAAAGGAACACAATGACCTGTGTGTTGTGTAAAAATTTGTTCCAAATAAAAATAAAACAGCACGTTTTATAAGTAGAAAACTAATGAAATAAATGTTATACACTTTTCTTTTGCTTATTTCCCGACTGGCGGACTGTCTGACTAGACAATTCCTGAAATATGGCTACAATTTTTAAAGATCATTTTGCCAATCTCTTCCACACACTTTTAGCTATATCGTTAAAAGTTATGTAGTTTTTAATTGGCTCCAATTATAGTTTGACAGGGCCTTAAAGTAGTCCTGCCATTTGCGAAGAAACCAGAAGTTCACGCCTCTTCATATGAAACATAATATTCGTTTGTTCTGGCGGACAATTATTTTCAAGGTTTCACCCCAAGCGGTAAACCCCAAATGCTCATCTTCGAATTCATCTGAGCTATTGATGATACCTATCGATTGGAAAACTTATTTTCAAAATTCCTTTCAGAAAGACTTATCGTGCTGAAGTTTACATGGAAAGTATGTAGTCACATAAGATGTGCCTAAATAATTACACTATGTTTTAACTTGAGGGTTGATTTTACTCTCCAGTTTTTACAAAGTTGTCCTAATGATATTTCAACTTGATAAAAGTTTAGTTTTCTTTGTGGTTCCTACTGTCAATTTCTCCGTCAGCTATCGTGATGCTGATAGTTAGGTTTCATAAAATGGAATGACTTGATTGAATGAATATGAATATGACACTCGGTGAATTTCATAAACTTAAACTGCCATAATAGCCACATAAGGTTAGTTCATTCCTCAAAAATATTGATGCATTTTTTATTCCTCAAAAATGCATGAGGGACGACTTGTGCACTTTAATGTTTTTTGTACTGGACAATGCGTGCTAGTCTGAGCGGCGGTTTATGCATTTTTAGCGCCGGTTAACTCTATGCTTTTACGATGTAACAGTACTTACTAAACCACATGGTAATTAGGTGCTTTTCTGCCGTTTAAGACAACAATATTATGAACAGACGAAAAGACGGGGGTACGATTTGCAAAAAGTACAGAATGAGTTCGAATTTTCAAGGGGGATTTTGACATGCGGCGTTAGTTTGCTTACGTGGCCTCGTAGATCAACTCAAGTTCGACTATATCATTTATTAACAATATCGGATACCTTAAAGTTAATCTGCGTCTTATATATTGGAATTTATTTTGTTATAAAATCATTTGACTCTCCAGTTTTGGGAATGGAGTTTGCGAATTTTATTTAACTTCTTCCCTTATAGGGTAGCAATAAATCTGAACAAATTAACGAGTAATGCGTCAACAATAGTATTGTCAGTTCTCAAATGTGTACAACAATTTTGTATTCACACAAAATATGACCATCAAATATGTCGTTGACAGATCATGACCTTCTTTGTGGTTCGATATACAATGATATTTTTACGTGGTATTGTTGATAAAACTCTGGTTTAAAAATTCATTACGATCATTTATAAGGGAAGCTTATAATATTTGCACGTTACTTGTCGTCATGTTAGACTGTCATGCAGACATGGTTGAGAGGATTTGACGCCACTTTGAATTTTTGGTATTGATGAGATACAACTAAATAGATTATTTGTATCACTGTTTTAGAACGACACAAGTCCGAAAATGAATTTGCTTATGGTTGGTCATTTTGATTCTGCCTTTCATATTGCGGCTTTTGATGGGTAGAACCTCTGCCGCAGAGGATTTCTCTTTTAATGTACCATATAAAAATTGTATTGCGGCGCAACAAAACCTGTGTAAATTGATTAAGAGTTATGCATATAATACGTAGGGCCAACAGTGCATTTTGTATCAAGATATCACTTAAGTCGAGTTCTGATTTAAAATTAGTTATTTTTATGATTTCGTTAGAGGTATACTTACTAGCGGAAAAAATCCAGAAGTCATCGTGCAGTAGTAATCTTTGGATGAGCTCAAGGATGTAATAAACGTTCCAGTCCATGCTCCAAATTTGTAAACTACACAGATGTTTCAATTATAATAGTGATAATGTGATTCATTATTCTTCCTGTTCTCGGCAAAATGCAGAGAAATGATTACGTCCTATTGATAAAGGAACTAATTGAAGTTGGATATATTTCGAAAGGTTGGATTATAGGCTATATTCTTTCTTTGATTACGGCTTTTACTAGGTTTGGTTAAACTTTTGCGTCTTCAGCGGCCAACAACGTCAATTCTTGTAAATGGAAAGGTCTGATGTCCGACAGTGTATGCATTGCTACCTAAACAGGTCCAACGATGGGCACCATTCAGATGTATTGACAGACGACACACGGAAAACAATATTCTTATGGTGAATCCCATGAAAAGTTTTGATAACACTATTAAGCGAACGATGGAAAAGTATAGCATAAGATTTTTTCGAACTAACTATAGGCAGATCAAAGTTAAAATTATTAATAAGTACTTACTAACGTAAAATATTTATATTGTAAATTATAATATATATATTATTGCTTTTGGGATTCATTACAGTTTACATGTTACTGTGAAGCTTAAAACATGTGACTTTTGTAATAGAGCTTGGAAAATAAATCCACTTGAGTGGTACCTATCATGCAATACATTAAGATAGACAATACTAAAAACTGCAGATAAGAAAAAAATGTTGCGGACCATAAGAATTAAAGAAAATGGTTTACATATCATGATTTAAAATGATTTATTTAAATGTTAAGAGACTTTTGAAACCTAATATATTCATTATAAAAAATTGCAATAAATTAATTTCCCTGATTATTATGTGATGCGTAATTTGCCAGTTACTTTTAAACGCGAAGTTGGTGGAGGAACCCGTTTATGGAGAAGATGTCCAAAATAATATGTCCCTGCACAAAACATTTCATAAAGAGAATGTCCTGGTCTTATTTGCAAAAAAACGGAGAAAATGTCCTTTAATACTTTGTTTACATTACATTGATTATGCAATTTATTTATAACTTGATTTACTTACCAATTTATTAAATTTAAATTTTATATACCATGTAAATCGTTCCACTCTACATTTTAATTTACCGCCCCCCAGTAAATGGGTATTTATTGGAAGAATTTTTGAAAATTTATTATTGAATTACTATTTGTATTTAGTATTGAGGGGTCAATACAACGAACAACTGCTGGGTCAAGTCGACTTGTCACCCAGTTTTTAAAGATTTGCAGCATACAGTGAATTATTAACTTGGTAAACTATTAAGCAGGTGATAACAAAGTAAGGCTTTAAATTAATTTTGTGAACGCACGCATGGCGTTGAGATAAAATTATTTAGGTAACTTACTTACGAGGGAAATAGTAGGTTGTCCAACATATATTTGCCGCATATTCTGGTCAACTATTACTATATTTAAGTAAAGCCTTCACGACAAGTTTCAGGTTTAGACGATCAGTTCTTTTGGAAAAATTGAAAAAAGGATTTTTCTAATGACATTTTTATGGAAACCTGTAATGGACTTGAACATGGAAAAACGGCATGAGAGGAGGATCTCCGTTGATTTTCAAATTTTCGCTAATGTGTATCTATTCTCAATATATAGTTACTTGGAGCTGATGTGAGACCGATTGGAGATCTAGTTCGATTTTACAGTAACAAGCAATATTGTTTCATTCAAAACTTTTAATACAATTTTTTTGCCGTGACAGTTTTAATGGTCACAAAATGTCTCCGACTACAATGCATTGCATACAACAAGAAATGCATAACAAGATGGAAGTTTTTTGTAACAGAGTAATAAGTTCACATGCATTTCATAAGTCGCAATGTGAAAGTAATTTGTTTTCTCAAGTTAGACTTTACATTTGTTGGTTTAATCCACATAAGCGCAAAGTTATGAAAACATTTAAGAATTGACGACGACTAATCAATTCATGTTAAAATAATTTGCGACAGAATAAAAAATTTAAAACGTTGCTACAAAATATTTTCAATATGATTACGAAAACATGAGGTTGTGTATTAATATCTATATTTCTACTTGTTATGTTACGTCGGTATAAATGTCAAAAACGTTAACATTCCACCCACGGGTAACATTTTCCCCAAAATACGTGCTTAATTAAGTAACCTGTCAGGTTATACTGAAACACTATTATATCAACGAAAAATTGTACTCTTTATTTTCCTTTAAAAATACATTCATGTTGTCAATTTTGTTGGAGAAAATTTTCTTCTGAAAGTACTTGACAGATTAAATTAAGCGCGGAGAAGAACATACAATTCTTGAGCCAATTGTTCAGCTTGGGCAGTATGTGCGGCGAAAATATCACGGATGGCACCAGCGGCGGCGGCGGAGAGCTGAGCAAGGCTGGTTTCGGCGTCTTTTTCGAGGGCGGCTTGTAAGTTCTTAAGTTCGATCAAAAAACCTCTTCCCTTGTCTCAGTCCAAAGTTTGGTCATCGATGGCTGCATTCACCTTTGCGTAGACGGCGTTGGCCTCAACGGCAGCAGCATCAAGCAACTTTTCCAGTTCAGCTCCAACAGCTGCGTTGTCGGCATTGGCGGTTTCTTTGATTTTGCCAATCGAGTCACGGATGAGACTCTCCATTTCTTGCACCTTGTTTCCAATAGCGGTCCAGTCAACAACGTTGATAGCTGCCAGGACGTTCAATCAAATGTTTTTATATATTATTATTGTAGTCATACGCTACCGCAACTTTTAAATATTTAGATAATTTACAAACCTGGTTCGGCAGCGGAGACAGCCATCCATGCTGCTACAAGGGCAACAACGCCGGTAATCTTCATGGTGAAATATTTTAAAAAATATATATGGTAAAGGGACCTCTAACAGAGAACAAACTCAGATGTGATGATGAGTTACCACAGGACTCACTTTTTATACTTGTTGCCAATGCATAATGTCCAACATAAACCCACTTATCTCAGCATATCACGAATTTACGATTTAAAAAACCAAAATCCATTTCCCTGTCATTATCATTATCTTTCACATGTTTGCAACCTGTCAACATTTTTTTGCATATTGCATCTCAAGATAAGCCTCCTGCAAATTTAGGAACCCCAAAATACAAAAAAGCCGGTTCCCGTTAATATAATTTCAAGCGGGTTTTGAGCTCCAGTGATTATAATGCTTTTGAGACAATAAGATAAAAAAGTAGTCCGGATGCATTCTTAAACAGCAATCAATCATTTATCGAGTTTATTCTTACACAAGCTAATGATAAATTTAACAGAATTTTTTACTTTATGAAACGTCATTCCCTCATTTCGGTTGACCTAGTTAAAAAAAATGATAAAACGAAAACGACTTGGCTATAAAACCTATTTGTCCCATAAAGCGAGTGGAAATGCAGGTACAATTTAGAGATAACTCCAAACAAACACTTATGCCTATTGAGCATGCATGATCTTGCATTTTGCCTGTTGCCGACTGTTTGCTACAAAATCATAGCACGTCGTCGGACCTTGTCTTAGTAAACAACATATATTTTTGCATTGCATGTATGTTTGTTGTACCTTGTATACTACTGTTTTGCAATTATCAAATATACCATGTAACCACGTGCGTAACTGTATATATAATTTAAAAGCATTATAAATATAGTAATATATAATGTAATATGATTTGGGAACTTTGTTTACTTTTGTATGGAAAATAGAATAGCAGCTTTGACCATTTTTCTTCAGTAATTTTTGCAGTTATATACCTAAGGTCCATTCAATTCTTAAAATTTAGAATAAGCGGAGGCAGTTTTGGCCATATCAGGACAATGTTAAGTTAGAAAATATGGAAGCCTGAAAAGAGCGCGTATGAACGTCAAATCATAGTCTTAGCCCTACTTCGTATGTCTGCATTTTTAATTGTTCAAAGAAACAAGAGATTTATTGGGAAGAAACGACAACACGTAGGTAAGATTTAATATCCATATGATACTGTTTCTCGTTAGTATTTAGAACTTGGTAGCAATCAACATTACATTTAAATGACTAAATTTTGACAAGTTTGTCCAATTGTTCACTTGCAATTTTTTATGAAATAGGCTCCTCTTAGCTGCTATTACCTGTTGTGTTCTTTGTTGCAGGTACACACAGGGGCAAATTAATCAGAATATGAATACAATCATAAACGATGACGACGAGATGAGTGTCCATTTTAGTGTGTTTCTGATTTTGGGTATGAATAGAAGGAAAAAATGAATTAATGTTGTTGTTGTTGTTCTTGTGAGCAATGGGCATGTTTGTTTGTGAGTAGTGGCAACTCGCTAATAAACAAAAACACAGCACCAAAATAAATGAATGAATCTGGTTATTATTTTGTTGTTGCTATTTGTGTTATTGCGAGGCCGGTTAAACATGGTGAACATACCAGTTAGTTATAAACTGACTCCTTGGAAGCACCGGCGTATTTAGGGGGGGCACCGGGGGCACGTGCCCCCCCAAATGGCCAGCGCAAGAAAAAAATTAACAATTTTTCAAAAAAATTGATAAAAT
>JAHZNB010006810.1:0-17501 GCA_027744295.1 Callyntrura guangdongensis | reverse complement strand
CATCATTGTATTTGGTTATTCATTCTTCTTCCCCTTTACATTTACAAACATATTTGTCGTTTTTTTACTCGTTTCTCCTTAACTTGCACTTAAGTATGCATGGAAGGAAGAAAAATACAAAAAGGTGAATGAATGGAAATAAATAATAAATGGTCATAATAAGAAAAAATAGAGATCAATCAGGGAGATTTAAAGGAGTGAACGTTTTGCCCAACGTGTGTTTGTTTCTGCAGCGAAGGCTGTCCGGCTGATTGTATAGGACATCTTGTAAAAGATAATGCGACGACGATGATGATATTCCACTACCGGTTGAAAAGTTAAAGAAAATCACTTTGCCACGTATATATACGGTAGTTCTACCAGCAGCATCACAAGTTTCCATCACGTGCACATGCACACATGCATAATACAAATCAGGTAGTTAGACAGTTTAGTATGCACTTATTGGTCAAGTTTGTTGCATATGATTATAATTTTATTACTAACACGTTTGCTGTTCATTCATTCATTCATCCATTCATTCTCTCCATTGACTTGCTTTACTTCCTTCCTCTTTCAGTTTCTCAAGACTGCTCATCAAGCTTGCTCACTTCACAGTCTCGACGACACCAATACTTTTAGCTTCACTGCCATCATCAGCAACGTCGTCGTCATTTTTATTATTCTACTCGACGTTGTGTTTGTAAATTTTGAAAGCTTTGCAGCGAATATTGATTGTTGGTAGCGCGGAGAGGAACGCTATCATCACTGCGGACAAGAGTACTTCGTCTTCAAAAGACCCCTCTTGTCCGCTCACTTACCTTTTATTTTCCCATCGCATCGTCCTCATCACCGTTTGTGGTGAGCATAATTGGTCATTTGAATGCACAAAATGTAGTAATGTAATTAGCAATGTTAGTTACTGGTGGTATGATGGTAGTACCTCGCACAGAAGTAATAGTAACAACTGAATGGAGTTGCGAGGAGAACAGCAACCTATGATCGTGTCTCAACGTTTTCCGATATTATTACTATTTATTTTCCTATTACTTAACTATTTTTATTGTCGTCATTTTCATCAAAACGTGGACGTTTTGTGCATTAAGACTGCAACAATGCCAGAAGAGAGAACAAATGCCCCAACAAATACTGTACCATCGTCTCTGTTGGTACAGTTTGCAGTCACTTTTTCACGTGAAATCCCAACCTCCTGTCAGCCTATCTGTCTTTAGACGATGCTTTTAAAAGGAATTAAATAATACAAAATATCCACGACGGCAAATTATGGAGTGCCTGCTTCAACGCTGGCTATTAGTAAGTGACATCAGTGGAACGAACATGGCACGTAGTCGTAGAGCGTACGATACACGATAAGGAAGACGACAAAACAGGAGAAACAACTCCTCCAAATGACGGCGTCTAAACGGCTTGCACTACCAGTAGTTATTCTATAGCGAGTAGCATCGTTGTCATCATCATGCCAGAAAGAGAAACCAAACTAGTCACATTAGTGAAATATCGCTAAGAAATAGTAGTCTGAAAAACTGCATTTATTGTAGCAGTAATATCAAGATAATGAAGACAATAACGGACGACAACGACGACGATGGCAGCTTTGATAACGATGTTTTTTGTTGGCAAATTCGCAAAAAAGGAAGCAGGAAATCTGCATAATAATATCAGCCCATCTGAAAAGTACATAATAATAATAATAATAATGACAAAGTAAGTGGCACTTGCTTTTTAAATTTAAAAAATAATAAAAATCTGAATTGTACGTAATATCGCCACGCTGTACAGATTTTTTTGACAATTTTATCGCATCTTCGTCATTCGTTCAGTGAATCATACACACACCCAAACAAACTTGCCAGCATCAAGCAGCCCTTTTTGCGCGTCGCTGTGGCTAGCAGGCTTTTAATAATAAATTTTATAGCATGCTCAGCTCTAAAAGTCCATTGCCGTTGCTCATTTAATTTGAGTGTGTTTTACCAATGTGTAGTAAATGCATCATGATGAGTGCTTGTTTCTCGACTTGACTAAAGAGGTTTGGGAAAACACACAAGCAATGCCTCCATATCATCATCCTGAAGTACAAAAATCATCACATTAGTTAAATGAGATGTAATTATGATCTCTATCCTCCTCATCGTCAGACACAAGCTCCCCATCTATATAATCATATTCACACAACAAAGAAACAAATACGCGTACTTGATTTCAACAAGTGTTTTCATAATTGTGATGCTCATTATTTGTATAAAACAGGTTGTATAGCCTTGTCTCCATTCATTTGATTCTTTTCATCTGTAGTTAATATTAATATTGAAACATTGGAACACATCACAAATTGTGATTCACAATAGCGGAGCAAATGAGCCAGCAGTAATCACATGTGAATGATCCTCACATTATGATACTTTACTCGCAAAGTTTTTCCTTCTCTTGTAAAAATGGGTAAGAAAAGTGGTTTATTGAGGAGAGGAGAGAACCCTTGTAAAATCTCAGGCATTAATTTGAACGACACTTACTTCCCATTCCCACCCAAACAGTTTCGCACTGGTCATCAACTCATCGTATAGGTAATACACATCATTGATATGAGCATTATTACATTTACTGAGAAGACAAAAAAGTCAGGTGCCTGAAGGGTGCTTGCTCCGCTCACTGTCGTTCTTTTTATATACATGTACGCCGTGTGAGGCACTACTGCACTGATTAAAGTTTACAGCATGAAATACCATTTGTTTATTCATGGTGATTGTGCGTGCAGGTAGTTAGCAACAGGACACCATC
Source organism: Callyntrura guangdongensis (assembly GCA_027744295.1). NCBI lineage: Eukaryota > Metazoa > Arthropoda > Collembola > Entomobryomorpha > Paronellidae > Callyntrura > Callyntrura guangdongensis. Next base: position 14,726 of record JAHZNB010006810.1, on the reverse strand, counting down.
ATCATGATGCATCATCGAACGATGGTAAATTTTGGAAATGCATAATTTTCAACACGTTTTTAAGACACTGATTACTTGCAAATTTCTAGCGTTTTTCCTATGAAAAAAATCCAATCCCACAACCACACACGTAATTGAATGGACATGCGTGCATACATAATATTTGGACTTCCTCTACGAAAATTTATGTTGACTGGGTAGGAGGAGGAAAGAAGGGAGGACGGAAGTACTTCAGACTTGCTTCGACCATGCAACTCATATAAGATTTGCATACATAACACCGTATAATCATTCATGATGATTTCAGTTTAAAAACAACTAATTTTAAAATACATCCCTGTAGATAAGGGAATCACGAAGGTAGCGTTTATGATGCTGAAGATGATCGTAGAGGAAGGAGACGCAACGCAATATATGATAGGGAGAATGAACGAACACAGAAAGGAAAATAAAAGTGGAGGGACAAGTTATGCTACCACAGAAACGTCACCACGAAAATAACAAAGCATGCAATTACCTAAACATATACGACACATTATATGTGTATATACATTCATAAGTACATATTATGTACAAATTAAACTAATACCAGTCATCGCTCATCAGTATCACTCATAGCAGCAACGACTAACGACATAATGAAGCAGACGTCACAAACACAATAAGTTGGTGGCGGTGATGTCGTTGCGTACCTGGTTGCACAAAATGGCAATTGATAAACCCTACTCCAACCCTGGGGTTACCTGCAAATTTGACTACATAGCGAAGAATAATGCAGATGTGGCAATACAAAATTCATGATGACAACCAAAAGAACGAGGAGTAAAAAAGGCAAAAACGACGTAAATTTGGCAACGAATTTTTTTAAAGTGACGCTCCATAATTATCTTAAGGGGGTGATGTAGTCATGCAACAATTGAAAAATTAAAAGTCGATCATTTGATGGATTATCGTTTTGTAAACATTTCTAACCGTAGCATTTTATTAATCTTTATTCCCATTGATAAATTCGAAGGACAGTGGTTTTAAAAAAATCTCCAGTCACCAGGTTGAGGCTGAGCAGTACTTATTTTTTTTAGTTATAGTTGCTAAATTTGCATGACTATCGGCAGACAAGCGTGCAGCTCACCATGTAGGGAAGTTTATCAGATGCCAATTTGTCCGACACTCGTCGCATCACACAAACAAAAAAGCCTGTATACAATCAATGTTGGTTTTTTGACCAAACTATTTCAAATTGCTCGTCATGCATGCAGGCTAAAGAGATGCTTTTTTGAGAAAAAGGTACCTCCTCTACACAGCACAGCACACCCCCGTCATATAAATTGTAACTTTGAACACATTCTTCTCGCATAGACCATACAAGGAAAAATATTTGTGGTATGCAGATTTTTTATGCTGAAGGCATGGAGGGATCCCGTGCATACAAGATTTTCGGGGAATTGGAACCATAGCAAATTATTGCCCACACATTTTTGCAGGGAAAGAGAAAATACATTTTTACATTTTTTGTTATTTTTGCAAATAAATCTGTCACATAGGCTCTACAGTTTCTCATTATTAATAGTAGTAAACAACCGAGACAAAGAAAGAAGCCAAAGCCATTTTAAAGAAAACAGTTTTTGTGTCGACTTGATGAAGGCTTGTCCTCTTCTCTGTGTTACAACTATAACAGTTTACTGTCAACTCGTATGTGCATTTTACAAAGGTCACTTTATATGTATATTTTTGTAACACATTGAAAGTAAAATTTGATGTGTACGTTTTTCTGTCGAGGTATCAAAGTTGCTTCAAGTAAAAATTTTACTTTCCATTTCACAGACCAGGTATGTCAAACTATATTAAAAATCAGCAGTAACGTGTGGCACTAAAATACGAGCAATTTTCAGTCATTCTCAGTCGGTTCACCGTGTAGTGGTGAAATGTGTTTGAGAAAAGCCTCAAAGCCATAATAATATTCGGCTGTCAGATGGCAAAGTGATATAAACAGTAAAACGAACCACATATCATCTCCACGACGTCCAAAGTCGAAATGTCTTGTAAGCATGCGGTAAAATTACAAAGATGAAAGTTTATATTGGCAACACGCGTAGATGTGTTTACAAAGCGAGCATAAATTTATTAAATTTATCTATGTCGATGGAATAATTTCCAATTTTCAATGTTTACGACTAGATTATAACTCCGTAGAGCTGTAAGTTGCCCTTTTTCTAACTTCAAGTAAATTTTATAATATCCCAGAAAAATTGGTATAAATAAGAATATTTAATTCATAAGTATTGGAACACAAATACTTGGTAAAGCTGAAATGAACTTCCGCCGGTTTCACCACTGCCTTCAGCTTTTTTTCAAATTGAATATTTTGTCATGCATCAATTTCTACGTCGTACTTGTCGTGCCAATTCAATTTTCAATTAAAAGAAATGGCAGTACCATACTCCTTGCAATATTGAATATCAAAAATTCCACGAAAATGATTTCAGTTCCTGCCAAGATTACTCAATGCATTTCATGTACATCTTCACGTAATGCAAGGTAAAAATGAGAGTTATGTGAAAGTGGGTTACTCAAAAATGTTTTAATGAGAAGAGTTTAAGCAGGAGCGAAGTTTTAATATTGACATATTCCAAGCCGAAAAAAATAGGTGCGTCAAACCCCAAGTAATTAATGATCGTTGTTCTACTACACATGGAACGATACAACGAGCGTGAGCTTTGTAGCTTCCATTGAAATTTGGACTAGTATAAATAAATACACTGCCTGATTTCTAACGATGATTCATAGTCAGTGACGTGATTTGAAAGATAGTGAAAATGAAATTAATCGACGAATAAACAGCTTACGAAAAAACAATTATACATTTTTTTGCAAAGGTATTTACCGATTGGAATTTATTAGCATAATAAAAAGAAGATAGGTAAACCGTACCTTGTCAAAGTGAAACGAGATTCAACAATTTCATTTCCCCTTCAGTAGTAGCAGTAGCAGCTTTCCTACCAAAAATGTAATGGTTTACGAAAACACATTTGTAAAATATTAAACTGGTTTCAAATATGCAGATCAATTAACGGCTGGCATGTTATATCGTTGAACGTATATATAAGATATATAAGTATATCGGCAATAATTGATTCCTATTTAACGGTCTTCGTGGTCTTCTCGATTTCTGACACATTAAATAAAAAATAATTCTGAAAACGGCCTACCCAATTTTTATAGCTTTTCTACGCGAATGATTGCAATACTTCTGCAGATTTTTCAGCGTTAATGACAATTTATGTAAAACTGGGCTTCAACGCATTAGCACAGCAATTATGGTCAGCATCTCAAACTTGCGAAATCGGCATGTATTTATGTCCTACCTTATTTGCATTTTTACCTTTCATTTTTCTGGGACTTATTAGCCATCTATCAGCCATCATTCATGGTGTGCCATACAGTACCTTCAACCAGGATTTTGTCTGATGTGCGTGTGTGTACATTTATTTGCATACCTGCTGGTCACACACAGGAGTAATTCTCAACGGAATATAAAATAGCACTTGTGCAATAATATGTGCTTATTCCTTCCCTGTTCCTTAAGTAAAACAGTCAAAGCAGTTGCAGTTGCACAAGGAAAGTTTGAGAGGCAATTTAAAACCCATTTTGATGCCATAAATCTAGTAATAATGACGTACTCATACCCTACCTGCCTTGTGGTTACAGGAAAGTCACATTTGGATGGAAAACGATAGCAAATGGCTACTAATTACTATCTACTTCTTCCTTTTCCTTTTTTACCATTACGTCTCTTCTTGTTACCATGCTTAAGCAAAACTGCTCATACACATGCATGACAATATCTGTAAGTCAGTATCCATCAACATTAACATCGTAGATACGTATTGTTTATACTACCACACAAATTGTTGAAGTGAAGTGTAAAAAAATACCAGACACACCAGTCCCTGAATGCTTTTCTATATTATGTTCGCTACGCACAAATACTATCATGGAGTAGGTAGAGCAGATAAATATTTATAACATTTTTATTCGATTACCGTGATTATGGTAATCAATATGATTGTTACATTGCCACACACTCGTGAAGAAAGGGAAAAGCGTGCATGAATTGTCATAAAATTCAAGATACTTATAGAATAGTACTACATGTCCTGCCTTTAAACTTTTAATAGCGTTAAACGTCGATGTGCGTTTGTGTAGGTACATTTAAAATTTAAAAGGACTTAACAGGAATAAATATGCACAAAACGGTCTACCTACTCTGCCACCACGTCGTCGCAAAAAAATATTGTATTTTGTTTTCTCGCCTCTACTTTTCCAATCGCCAATACTTGTCCGTTCAGTAGCGGACTCGTTCGATTGATTAAAATAATTACCACTATTTTGCATACAAAATGCCGCCAAATTGTATTTTTGTCGCATTATCAGGAATATTAAGAGGGATATTGCTTTCAGGATGTGTGGTTCGTAGATGCACAATAATTAAAAGTAAAAATCACAAGGAAATTAAAACAAAACCATACGGAATGAAACAATATTGGAAAGGGGTGTGAATATTAGTCACCACAGGTGTACGTACCTACACGACCAAGTATCAATTGTCTGCTTCTCTGAGCGCTGTTGTATTGTAGGCTGTAATTTGAACAAACAAATACATTGTAAATACAATAGGAAGTGCAACAACAATTTCTCTGATACCTCACATGTTGTCACCATTTCACTCCTTTTTGCCTTTTGTACAAAGAAACAGAAGAACACTACAATATTTGTACATGCATTGCTTTACAACAACATCTAATTGTGATGTATTATTATCGTTGTTATTATATGATCAATAAAAACAGAAAACAGGTTCACCATTGTTGACTTTTCTCAGACAGAAAGAGAAACTATCATCAAGATCGCCTTTCAAGTCTGCTGCTGTTGCTGCTTCTCGTTGCTGCGGTGCTGAGAATTGGGGAACTTTGTGGTGGTACGGTACTTGTACTAAATGTACTACTACTACAACTACTACTACTATTTCTTGTTGGTAGCGAGCGATCGCATACATTTTTTTTATTGCGCTCTGCCTCAACCTAAGTAAATGAACTTCCATCCCCTCAAGGGGAAGGGTTTTTTGATTCATTCACGCTCCTCATATTTATCTACACAATAAAACAAGAATCGCACTTGTATCTTCAAGAAATAATGGCTACATGTGTCCACTGTACTTGCCATTTTCGTCGTCTTTGTGGGTATACATACATTGTATGCATATATTGTATAAATGCACTTTTACATGCATGATATAAAAATTGCTATCATTTTTGCACATAAATAACTCGTGCACGGTATAGTGTCGAGGATGAGAAAATGAATATTTTTGCTGAGCGACGATGATGCCGCGCCGTTTCACTTGCACTTTTTTTTAGTAAATTGAGAATAGATAATAATAGATATCTGCATGCATTTGGTATTGTGAGTTCATTATCATTACTATTTTATTATATCTTATAAGAGATCGGGCATTTGTTACGATGTGTCATCCATAGTGTAACCGTAACTGTCAAAATGTTTCAACTGTAAAAGATTTACTAGGGATCTTATTATTTCCCATATTATTTTTATAAGTTTAGTTTAGTACAAAATTGTAAATGCCTGAGAGAAGGTAAGGTTACTTTCAGCGGAAATATTTTAAGACAAGAACTTATGTCATCCCTACTAGTACCTGCAACCAACATAGTATTAAAAAAGTTCAAAGAAATGGCAAAAAAATTATTTGGGTTTTTCATGTACAAAGTATTTTTTTATATTTGTAAGTTGCAACCCATATCTCAAGTCTGCACGCATAAATATTCTTCCTGCCTTCGGTGAGGACGCGGTTGTATCGCGTTTTCATGATGGTCTGATCACTAAGTCAAAAGTTATACAAGATCAAACACGATAACTCAAACAGAGACAAAACAGGTAAAGGAAATTGAAAATTTAAATGCCATTTTATTTGAATCTGTGTCAATCAGTTTTGACACAGAAAAAAAAATCATTGTAAAGAGTGTATATAATCAAATGATAATGATAGAGATTATCATGAATTCTAAATGAAGAGAAGCCTGTGAAATGGTTGCTTGTTGAATGCGAGAGTTGATTGAAAGATACGCTTCACTTTAAAACAGAGCACATGGGTATTAAAGTTCGTGATCAACTTGCAATTTCCTATTATTACGTTTTAAAGGGGCAGGTGGTGGTGTTCCTCTGTTATATCTTATACCTGCTGATATTATGCGCTACGCTGAAGAATAACTAAAGATGCAATATATTGATAGAAACACTTTATCATGCACGCATTATAATGCAAATACGATCAATTTTGCCATCTTGTTCAATTTCTAAAAGTATCCCGAAGGGTTTTTAACTGAGAGAGTAAGTGCCATGCCGTTGTATTGCTGATGAAAATGACGACAAAGATAGTGATGATGATGATGAGTCGGGAGACGAGACGAGCAAAAAAATGTTTTTCTCTTCTGATTACGATATATCAAAGATGATAATGAGAAATGAACGGTCATCTTTTCGATTTCAGGTCGATAGCCCATTAGCACATCGTTGTGAGGGTTTGTCTATATGCTTGTGTGTATGTGTGTGTGTGTGTGTACAAGCCAAAAAATCAACTTTCTCCCATTGTTGTCCTAGGGAGATGGAAAACGAGTCGGTTGCTCTCGCTCATATAACAACAGTTCATGTTACGTGTCGTGTATTCCGGTCAGTTTATTGAGAGATACTCAACAACACGTGTGCTGTGCAACAATGTTGTATAGCCAGCCAGCCATCGAGCAAAATTCATGTAACATGCGTGTAGCCCAGTTGTACACACATTATTGTGAATTTGTGAACATATTGTGTTCACAATTCACAAACGACTGACGGAAAACTTTCTATTTTTACTAACTATCCAGGTACGAGAGTATAATAGGTAAATTCCCTACACAATTGCTGAGGCAACAGATGGAACACAGCAAATTGGAAAATGGAAAGTTTACTGTACTGTGTGTAGACTCTGTGTGTACGTGCAAAAAAAAAACGTATTTTCATTCGCGAGGCGGAAAACCGGTTTGCAATTGCCACAATTAATCCGCCTTCCAACAAAGCAGAAATTTCAATTAACTCGCAAACGTAAAGTTGATCGTGTCAAATATTTGGGGATTTTTTGTAGAAATTTACATATTACGCGTAACAGTATTTGTACTGTGCAATACACTTCTATTGTTAGCATGCTCAAATGAGACTGAAAACGAAGAGCTTTATGTAGAGCATTTATGTACGTTTTAAAAAGAATTGGTTTTTCCGGAGAGACTTGTTTAGTTTACCTTTACCAAGTAACATATATCTAAGGGATGGGAACTGTCCCCTTGTAACATAATGAGCATCAGAAAGTTCGTTCACCAAAAGTGACAAAAAACTTTGTCAATACCGCCTCGGCCATTATATCGCACTTTATACTTTACAATAATTTAAAAAAAAACTCAACAGCAGAGTTAAAATTGCACTGTTAAAACCATTTATTTTTTTTATCGTCGTCTAGCCCAACCTTTTTTTCTTCGAAAAAGCCATAAACCAAAAATTGAAAAGTCATGCATTCATGTTTCAAGTTACACGTTCAACCAGAAACAAGTGAATAAAAAAAGTTGTTAGGCCAGGAGCAACAACCAACAGCGAATAAAGTCGTGCTCAGGTTACTACTTCACGACGACGCGCTGAGTAGAAGAGCAGATGCAAATGATAGTTCACGCAGAAATCCACGTTGTTGTTGTTGTTGTTATTGCAGGCTTACACACACACATGAATGATAAGTTCTATGTAGATGTTGGGCTGGCAATGTTTTTAAGCTTGAAAGTTTAAAGTTTTTGAAATGTATGTTATTGGAATAGTGGGACATAACAGCTGAAAAATGAATGTTTGAGACGAGAACACACACTCGTATATACATACACATATATACAAGGAAACAAGTAAGATGTACCGTGCAAAAAATGCGTACAATTTGACAGCAGTCAATATTAGACCAAATACAAGACGACGATGGCAACTTGAACGCAGGAATAGTCATTATTATCAACATCATCACCGTTGATCACGCATGCTTCTGCTTGTATTTTTTTTATCAACCGATGCAAAACATACGGTCAATTCGGCAACTGCCAGTACTGCCGTCCCACGTCCAAATTCTCTCAACATTTTCCAACATGGTGAGTGGGAATGGGAATAAAAGGATGACTTACTATTTGATTCAAGATTGACTACTAGCCACTTAATGCCTACTTAGGGATTTAACTGTCATATTATGCATATGTATTTGTGTGGGTAAGTAATGTATAAATTGTGTATGCAGATTTTTGCACGTTCGGTTTCAAATCTCTGTTTTTTCCTTCTATCTTACTCGCTACTATTTCTTTCTACTACAACTACCGCTTTTGCAACCCCCACCGCAAACCGGCTTCGGTATCTCTTACTTAATGGGGTACACTGTGGCGTCAGAGCGTTGCAAGCTGGGTTACCTCTGTGCCAAACATCACCCATGTTATAACCACGAAAAAGACACTAATAACAATGACTTTGCCACTGCCCGGCCCCCAACACATGAATCTTTGGAAAATGATGTAGAATTTTCTCGTTTTCATCCACGCAGATCAACTCAAGGACTAACTTGAAAAGACTTTTTGTTCTTGTTATTACTTGCAATCTACATAAAATCAGGAAAGTACCTCGACGAAGGTTTTTTTCTCCCTTTAAAAAATATAATATAGGTACGTCGGCAATTGTCTTCGCGTTTTTTATCTTCTGTACAGTGAGTGTAACCAAGTGTAAGAGAATCATGGACTATATTTATGATTATGATAATGATGATAGTATTCTTCTTATCTTTATGAAGGAGAAACATTCATTTAGACGATAAAATGATGCCCTTCTGGGCCTACTTTATATTTCCCCCCGTGATATGCAGCTACGCATTATAAAGGGGATATAAATATAAGGAAACAAAAAATGATCATGTTAATATTATTATCCTTATTATTTACGCGCTTTACCATGAATTGAGTAAGAAGAATCTTCACTGCGTGGTGCGGACGTGTGTACGCGACGTATGGTATGCCCTGTTTTATTGTTTGTCGTCGTCGTTAAACTTTTTGGTGTGCCTCTCTCTGTACACCTTTTTCTCAATTCTTTTCAGGGACTTGGCTGTTGAGTGAATGAGTGTGAAAGAGACGGAGACAGCCTCGACGCGACAGAGTAGCACGTAGTTTCTGAATTTCATAGCTTTAGGTGCTCACATGATTGTAACCGCTTCGGGTTCCATTAATCATTCTAATAATCGTAATCATAATCGCCAACATGTAAAAAGAAGAGCCTACCTATATTATTACTATGGTCATGCTCATTTTTTCTGATGCAGCTGCCATACCACTACTACTACGAACAACGAATATGTCATGCTTGGGTATGTACAAAATAATATATGATGATGACTTACTTATTTTACCACACCGTGTGCATTTTAACAGTGTGGATTATGGATAATGTGCAGAGTATACGCAAACGCAACACTAATGAATGACAACACTGCCAACTGCCAAGAAGAAAACGCTGAAGAGGAGGAGGAGGAGGACAATACTTATTTCACACTTATTCTTGCTACACAACTAAGGTTTTTTTACACGCCACACAGCCGTCGGACATTGAGCCACGGTGATGATCAGGTTGTTCTCACATTTGTACACCCTGCCCTGGTAATACAGAGTAGTCGTGTGACAAATGGACATTGAATTGTAGTCTTAAGGCAGTGTTTAAGAATAGGTGTGTAACAGTGTCAGTGTTATTGTACGTAATACGTAATAATGATATATTTTTAAAATTTACTCAATGGTGGAAAGAGCACTTGCTGAAATAAGGCCCACGATTTATTTGCTCTATATTTGCTGCTGCAATGCAAAAGTTCTTTTTATGAAAGCCGAAATTTACGGTAAATGAAATTAGTTCCAAAATTAGTGTTCTCTAAGCACATTTTCATGAAACTCGGCACTTTTCAGTCTTCTCGTTCGTTCCTTTTTTACTTGCACCGGCACCGGCATAATATTTGTAGGTTGTATTTTTTTGGCAATTTTTTTTTCTTTTCAACAAATCAACAGATTGTTTGATTTGTTTGTCATTTGTCATGTGCTCCTTCAATGGTGCCGTTAATACAGATTTGATTTAATTGAGGGTCTGGGAAAATTGTGAGGACCTGATATTACTCACAATATAGCTTGCATACAGACAGTTAAATTACGAATTGCATCCTTTCATTTCCTGGTACTGTAAATTGAAGTACTTTGACTGCAAACTCATCCAAAAATGCTTCTCCTTAACGACGTGTTTCAGATGTTTGTGTACTTGAGGATGCATATAATTTGGCAATAATTGACGCCATTGATGGTTGATACGGTGGACGGGGATGATGATACAGCTCATTATTATATTGATGGCAAATCATCAATGTCATTTCAACTAAATTGGCTATTTTTGGTTGTGGCTAGGTAAAAATCCCATTCTTACAAATGACTAGTAACCGTGCTGAAAAACTGTAAACTATGACAACAAATTGGTTTGAATGAAATTTCAAAGAACTTTGAGAGGCTGACGGTCTACGTACTGTTATTACGGTGAAATGACATTCCGATCGATCATTAGTTTTATACTGTTGACTATTATCTTGGATACTGTTGGTAGTGTAAAGAGAGAAAATTTCAAGAGAAAAATTTCAATGTTATACGATGCTATAATATGAGAGGATTAGGGACTTCGAATTTCATATTAGCATAACATACATCTCTAATATTAAATACATCTTGCAAACCAAACTAAAACTATTTTTGTTCTTGAAGACGCACATTCAACATTTGATGCGTAGTATCACAGATATCACACAATTTGCCTCAACATGCATTGCCTTTATATGAAATCTCAGAAAATGACTGTTTCCATTTCAGCTTGTCGTTTCATGGTGAAGGTCTTTATTAACAACGCTTCTTATAAAACTATACTTACGAAAACCATTATTTTAGAATTGTACAAGTGCCATATTATGTACTATCTCCTGACAAATGGACACCTAGTTTAAAGACGGGCATTTTAGCGACAGAGTTTTCCTACTTGTGAGCACAATAAAGAGTTGTTTCTAAATGTTTTGCACTTCTATTATTTAGTACGAATTATACCTGGACATGTTGAACTAAACTTAAGCAAATTTTTCGTATTGTAGTAAGTTACATCCCTACAATTTTTGTCTCAACTTGTCCTATCAGAAGATGTTTATGTCCAGTTTATAAAATAAATTTAACCTACATATAATTAAAAACAGCCTTGGATTCCAATACCTATACATTTTCGATTATAATATATTTTATTTAAAGTCCCACTTGACTAGACTAACTTAAAATACGCGACAAAAATTATATCTGCCATTTGTCAAAACATTTATTTATAAGGGGTAAAAATGTCTCTTTGGACATCGACATCACAAGACCAATGGAACTGACATGGCACAAAAAATGACATTCTACAACCACAACTTATAACCATACCGTCCATACCACCACACCATCAGAATCATCTTGGCCTTTCTTTTTGTTCGCGAGAAAACTGAAGAAAAAAACGTGAACCCCCAAAAATAGCCGTAATGGGTTGTTGTGCTGTCAAGAATGAATTAGCATACCAATGTTCACATAATAATCCCAGCAGTGATACTACCAGCAGTGTAGTAGTCATTATTCTGACCACTTACAGATTTTTCTTGAAAGCTTTAACGGCGGACAGTAAAAAGAGGCACAGAGTGTACGTGATATTGAGAAGTAGTAGTGTAGGAGGTGAAAATATATTAGTATGACAGCTTATAATAAAAATTTCTCTAAATGGTAAGTAGTTTCTAAAGTTGTATATGCCGTCTTGTAGGTAAATAATTGTACCATATAACAATTATACAATTACATTGTATGAATGAATAGAAACAAGTATTACTATCATGTTGATAGCAACGATAAAAAAAAGTGTGGTTGTCCGTGGTTGTTGAACACACTTATAAGGGGCACAAGCGAGTCCCTAAGGTAATTGATAATAAATTTATTTCAAGTGCTAAATTTCCTTAAGCGCTGCGTTGTGCCCGCGCAAATAATAAACCAACCATGCTTCAAAGTCGACTTTCCATTGGTACACTAAATACCAAAACATTGTGTAGTAACCAAGAGTCAATCATAAATATTAGGACTTATTGCAGGACACCCTTTTTGAAGGGGAATACTGTGAATGTACAGAAAACTGAGTATTTAGGAATGATTTGAATAATCGTTTGCTTGCTACTATTTTCTATTTTTGCAGGACAAGGATGATGCAAAGACAACACCATCATTAATCAACGGTATAAGGCCGCAAATGAAATGCAATAAAACGGATTATGACTGGATGAAGTCTACCTATTTATTTACTTTTCAATTTTAAAGTGTATTTGCACTAATCCAAAATAACAAAGTTATTGCTAAGTTATCACAATATGTCGCATGATCTACATCGGCATCCAATTTGAAACGAACATAACGTACGGCAAACATGAACATGATGAGTTCCACAAATGTGAATGTTTATCCCCTTAAAGGAGTATTTTATTGACACTGATTGCAAAATGCAATAAAAAAAAGTCCTATTCTCATTTCCATGCGTCTTCATGATTGAGGGGAGACAACCAGCGAACAACGTTGTTAAAACTCTCGTTTTTCATGACGTTTTCTCATTATAAACGTTCTACAGGAGTTTTATGCCTTAATTTACAACACTACATGCACGATAAAAACATGCATCGTTAAAAGGGTGTATATAACTGCCCTTGGCGACGATACACGACTGTAGTTGAATAATAATAATATAATAATAATGTAAGGATCAGTCGTCGGGACACAGCTATGCACGACTAGTGTTTCTCAAGAAGGGCAAATTGATGAATGACGCATAACGTTTCTCCATTCGAATTAGGAAGAAGATTGAGGCATCTTTGCCTCACAATATAATCGTACCAAACATCACGCTTTAACGTTAAATATAGATCTCTCCCATCCTCTGTGTTGACCACTTTCGATTTCGATGGTCAACGGCAGGGGTTAGGCAAAAATGGAAAGCATAATTAAGTAGGTACAAAGGTACATAATATGATGTTCATGTATTGCCTTTCACACATTTGTAAACATACATGTTCCTATCTGTGTGTTGACCTTCAAATTTGTAAGAAAAATATTCGTGTCGTCTACGAGCTCATTAATTAGTTTGTATAAATATGGCAGTTTTCGTACCTATTTCACATGTGCTGTAGGTATATATATTGCTTCAAATTTTTAACCTAGGAACGATAAATCACAAGGCATGCATGTAATTTTCACATTTCTTTCCAAGACGGCGGCTGTCACTGTGTCTGTCATAGGCTGTTATTATTTACAAGATGGAAATGGAAACTGAGCAATATCTGTTCGTTGGTAACATTGAACTGTCCGATTAGATCATTTTGATTTCCAATTATTTACTCTGGCAACCTTATGCCATGCCTCTAATGTCAGTAATTATAATTATTATGTTTTCCATGTGTGGCTTTTTCGATGCACCTTCCGCCCTTCCGTGTATCCGTGTCTGCAACTTCGTAAATCAACTGACCTTTGTGCGTTAATTGCGAGTGAAATTATCGAAACAAGGAATCCTGAAGCATAAATATTCATTCAGAAGATGCTCGTAGGTAAATTATACTTGTGGTATTTCTAAAGTGTTGATGATAATAGCCCTAATAGGACAACTCGTAACAACGCGTCAACAATATGGAAAGAAATGTCAAAACTTTGTACACACCACGTATTCCATTCAGCAATTTTCACAATTTTCATGATGACACTCCCTGCTAAAGTTCTATAAATGATATATAAAGATGTAATATTATTAAAATTAATATTACTTTGAGAAAGTGTGGCCAGAAGTGGTCAAATGCATAACAACAATCTCGAAGAAACATCCTGAATGAACTAAAGATAAATTACCAGAGGTGTGTAGTTGTCTGCTGATGAGGTATCGTCACAGTCATCATATATTATCGTCATTGCCATGTGCCCAGTAACATAATATACATAGGCACCTTTGTTCAAAATTATTGCATGTGTCAATCAACACGAGTTTCTGTTAGAACATTTAATAAAGGATTAACTTCAGTTGCAAACCCCGAACCAAAAGTCAGTTTCTACCTACAGTTTAACCCTTGAACTCCACAAGAGCGTCTACAATTAAATTATGATGCATGATTTTAAAACAGGAGTAACGAAACTTAATCTGATATAAAAAATGAATGTAATTTGCATTATTAAGAGCAGGTATTTAAACATCGCCGAATACTACTCGATATTCCATTAAATTTAAAGTATCGTTTGCTCTTAACGACTTTAAATTTGAATTCCATAAACAAAACTTTCAACAGATTTTCAACCGTAGTGAATCGAAGGCAACCAATCTACAAAAACCAGCTGGAATACAGAAAAGAAACGAAGCAAAAACCTGTAGTATACGTGTACTGGAATTTGAAAGGGTTACTTTGAAAGTGGGAAAAGCCAACCAACAGTATGACCAAACCGTTAAACGTGGCCATCCTGGTAAGCCGGACAGGGCAATGCAAGAAGTCAAGCGTACCAACCAAC
>JAHZNB010006809.1:0-10199 GCA_027744295.1 Callyntrura guangdongensis | reverse complement strand
GACTAACAATGGCAAAGGCTATAACATATGTCCTCCCTCCTCCCTCGGAGGATTACTATCATTACTACTAAAGTTACTTTAGGATCCTTTTCGACATCATTTGAATGGTTTATTTATTTAATTAAAATACAATCTATATTATAACTAACGACAAAAATGACTGCTACTCATATACTTGTTTGCATACTGTGTATTCCATTAAAGCGATGTAAAGGCTGGCTGCAAAAGAGAAAGTTCAGTCGTGTAGGATTTGTTATAATTAAACCCCCTTGGGGCAGAAACAAGAGACCCCTATTATTTCTTTAATTTTTAACATAACAAAAATACTTATACTTGGTATACTTATATAAATACCTATGAGGTATCTGTATACCAAGTTTGAGCCAGATTGGTTGACAGCTAAGGCGTCCAGGTGGGGTCAAAGTTCAATTCATCATCAACATTAAAAAAGCTTTATAGCATTTGATATACCTTGTCAGGATGTTGGATAGTTTGGTTGACTTCGACGCCGATACAGAACGGCTTTGACTAATTTACAGTTTACTAGACTTTTACTATTCCATTCTATAAATTTATAAGCCCATCATTGTGTTAAGCCGTTGTCAGCCACACTTTTTTCATACAACACAAAAATGTTAAATACTGGAATTTGACATACAACATACAAAGCCCATTCTCAAACCATCATATTACATAACGCAGTATCGTCGTAGATGCAGCTTATGAAACCCGCACTCGTTTTACCATGTTTGGTTTTATTGTAGTTTTTCACTTTGAGGCTTTGTTTTGTATTTTTATAAATTTGCCTAATAAAATTACAATAGCATGGCTGAGAGTAAAGTGGTAGGTACTTCTCTTGCATAAATTGTTCTTTGACTCGAACAAAGCAAAATAGGGCCTGGACTTGGAGATCGTATATAGATAGCCATGATTTAAAATTCCCTTTACATTCCTTCTCTCTCATTGCTCCTAGCAGTTCACTTGATTTCACACGGATCCTTTGAACGCTATCACCATCGTCCGAATGATCACAAGGCAGAAGCGTGAGAGAGAAATTTCATGTTAGTTTACACTTGAGGAGTTAGAAGAACTCTCATCATTCTACAGGAAGCAGACCATAAAAAGGGATAGAATTGGTGGATGACAGTAGAGGACTAGAAAAAAGCTAGAGAATTCAATGATAATGAAATGGGGTCGATTAGTTAAATAATAACCATTCTTTCAACAAGAAGAGACTTTTAGTCTTTCTTTCTCTTTCTTTCTGCGGTGTAGAAAATTTTAGCTCCAGATAATCGAAATGATAGTTGATTAAAAGGATGGGGGGAGGGAATAGGACGGCGGTACCTTGCTAAAGTTAAGTCTGCAAAGGAACCATTAGCGTCAATTTAAGTAGAATATACGGTAATAATAATTAAAAATATTTTAATAAGTTAATTTTGAGCCCTGGTTGTGGACCCATAAATACTGAAAGTGTTGTATGATTGAGCTTAGCTTGAAGGGCTTGTGAAAACAACGCTAGCACAAGTTACCAAGCGGGGAGTGGATATTATGCAAAAATGCAATACTGGGAAACAGCTTTCCCTGAAGACGGCGGTATTCCTCTAGAATTTCTCTCTGTGAATAACTGTGCTAGCAGTCCGTTTTTATTGCATTGTTACACCACCTCATAAATTGCGCTGCTGTCTACAACTACCTACTTACTTTCCTCATGAACATGATCTGAAATGGAACCTATAATTTGTGTAATGGGTTTTATATTATTATCATTAAAATCCCTTGAATATAACATCCTTCCGTTTTAGTTTCATCGGAAGGGAAAATTCTCAAATTCCCTTTTCCGTTTCATTTATTCATTATATATGCTTGCTAGAATCGTTGACTAGACCATGATTGTATCGATTATTGCATTATAGTGATGTTGGAACTACATAGCGTAGCTTCATAAAAAGTTATATCAACACTGAATTGAAGCGTAAGATTTCAACTCCTCTGATGGGTGGTAAATGGCAAAATGGTATTACGCTCGTTAGTTATAACGCAATAAACCCGAAAGAGTATCGAATGTTGTCTACTTCTGTACAAGATAACCATAACCACGATTTTTGTATCTCGTTACTTTACAATTCTATACCTTCAATCGCCTTCCCTGTTTTTCTGCCCATAAAATGTTTAACCTGTCGGTGTAGCTTGCGTCAGTGTAGTGAGACGCAAACTGATTTCAGCATTTACGACCCTTACTGTAAATGTATTTTTACTCTTTGTTTTCTTCAGTTTTCCGTTTTTTTATCCTAATCCAGTTGACTCCATTTTATAGCACTTTTTATGGGGTTTTCTGATGCGCAAATACTTTACGCATTAATTTTGAGTGGAGAAAAATTGCGAAATTGCTTTTAAAACGTTAATTTGCACGCTCTCTTGTATATTGTTACTGTTATATTTTTCCGTCACAATGCCCACCAAAATAACAAAGTGATCTGCTGTAAAAGATCTGAGGGCAGCAATCAATACATTTAAATACAACATAAAGTTTGTGCTGTTGGGTGAATTCCACAAAAATGCATAGGAGTGTTTGGCAGAAGCAATTTTCAGAAAAGCATACTGGCAAATTGGTACGCATTGTACATGTATTTAAATTAATCATCCAATATTTACTCGTGAGAGATGCACATGAGCAAATGTACTATTTCTGGTGACTGTTGTTGGTCGATTAATCTCTGCAGATTGACGAAGGTAAGATAGGAACCGAAACGGCAGAAATTACTGTAAAAGTGCATCGGTACATACACACATATACATGTTTAGACATTTCATTTTAATCCAAACAATTTATTCAGTAGTTTTATTATAACTTGAAAGCACGATTTGGCGGTTCATATCGTTTGTGTTTGTTCGCTGTTCATCTGTATAATGAATACATACTAGAAAATTCATTATTTCTGACATGTTTGCTGAAAGAGATTGCGAATTTTTCTATGTGAAACGGCGACGAAGAGTTAGGAGTTTACTACGAGTTTGGATGGAAGGAGCACTTAAACACTGTAGCTGCATTAAATTTTACCTATATGGCTGGCTGCGTGGCTGGATAAAATAAATGTGGACCCTGTGAGCAGAGGGCAATTTCAGTCGGGAGTGAAAGCGGCAACAAATGAGTGAATTGAAACGAATATTCTATTTATATCCATTTCACCCTTCCGATTACTTTTTAAAGTCATGTCAAACAAAGTGGGTTCGTACAGTTCTTACAAGTCTACAAACAATAAAAATAATCATTTGAAATGCCTGGGTTTGAATTAAGTAGTTTTTGCGTATTACCAATTTGCCATTTCGATACTTTTTTCTGAAGAAAGTGGTTACATATGTTGCATTGTCAAAAGTAAGATTTTAATATTTTTCTGTTGGTAGCATTTTAAAGACAGAGAGTGGTAGTACGTATGTTTGTATTGAAAATACTGAAATGGAAAAGCGAATAGCCTGATCAATCCTGTAACAAAACCGGTGTCTCGTTTCTATGTAAGTTTGTGTGTGAGCATTCGGTACATGTGCGACGTGAAAGCGAACGGAGCAAGTAAGAATGCATTTACACTCATGTTATATTATGTACATGTGTTCCACTTATCGTTTTTCAGAGAGCCCCAAGTCTGATTTACTATTTTATGTTGCAGTCGTCGCCGTTGTTCCTCAAAGGGACAAAGGCAAGTAAAACAGAGGTAGACACATGGGAAGGACAAGAAGTGCTTTAAAAATAGCCTGAACAACCTCATCCATTTTTCAATCGCCACTTTGTTTACATTACGTAGGAACACGAATACTGATGACATGATTTTTATTTAGGGAACGCGTTATACTTACAATATTAATGTAGCTTCTATATTGCTTTTTTACGACAGCGATTTTCTTTTCGGTGTTATTTAAAAACGTGGCATAACTGCCGGTCCCCTTACATTTTCCGTTCTCTTTCGAAGTGTCTGAAAGCAAAACTCATTTCCTTTTACTTGCCACATAAAGAAATCTGTAAGTCTACTGAACTCCAACTGGAGATATGTAAATGGAAAGTATCGAATCCGCAACTTTTTCAAAAATGTGTTAAGTTATCCTCTTGCATTAGGTCTAGTTAAATGTGTGCAGTATACAGTCGCGATGACGCAAATGCTGCTTTGCTTTTAACAGTATTTATGCTTGCCGTTTCCGATATTAATGACTGTGATATTGAAAACTGCAATAACATGTGAAAGTTAGTAATCAATGTGCAGAGTGATGTATATAAAGACTAATTTGTCATAACTTAAGAACTGCTGTTAGAGGCTCTTTAAATTTTTATTAAGTACAGTAAAACACTGTTGTAAAACTGGAATACCACCATTCTTCTGCGCTTACGACCTGACTGCATATTTCATCTTATGGCGTTATTTTCCTTCTATTATTTCCCTCCATCTTCTCTTTCTCAAACTACTTTACTTTGTTTGCATGAAATTTCCATTGTTAATCTTAAACAGTGATGTTTAAGATGTGATGTGAACTCGAAATCAGACTGGACAGGTTAACTATTTCTAAAACAACGGATCGTCGGCTATTTTTTTACTCAAGTATAAAAATTAGTTTCAACCAATTCTTCCGTTTGAAATCTTTTTGACATGGCTAGGAAACGGTAGAGGTAATTTGACGGCCTCTCATGGTTTCTCTTTGTTAAGAGTGTATTATGACATATTGTAACAGTATATGACAGGGCAGACGGGATGATTACTATTGTTACGGAGTATTTCCTATAGGCAGATAGGACTCTATACATGGTGGTGTGCATGCATTGGGAAAGAAATAAGCAGGAAGTAAGGAGACGACTCGTCCGATGAAAAGACAATAAAAATCCAGAAATGGCATTATTATATTATTCTTCCATACTACACATACATTATGTACATAGTCACACATACCGTACATAGGGACAGTGGAATGGGATGATATGGGCTTCGTTGTTGCTACACCCTTCTCACACATCGTTTCTCCTCTCCAGTTTTTTCTTCATATTGTAAAATGGAAGCAGCGAGAAATAAGATTGGAAAATGGAAAGGAAATAGTAAAAAATAGGGGAAATGCAATGGAGAAATAGTAAAGGAGAAAGAAATAAGTAGAACTAGAAAAGGATGATGATAATGATGATGATAGGGGATGCCTTTTAGCCTTACTTTCACTTGGCTTTTTTGTCTCGTAGTTGCTGTGTACTGCATATATAACGTGACGCACTGTTGACTGAATTCTCTCTCTCTTCCCATGTGTGTGTAAGTAAGTATATACATACGTATGCATGTGTATGTGACGAGGACGCAAGTATCGCATTGGTAACCCTGGATAAACTTGTATAGGAGACACATTTTCCTCGCTAGTATGAAAAGTGAGAGATACGAATTTTAAAAAAACACTCGCATTTTTCTCAATTTTAGGAAAATGTGGTTGCAGCGTTTAAGTTTCTGGATAAGAAATTGCTGTGCTTTTCTTTATGTATATATACAATTTATTGTCCGAGTAAACAAGTATGAATGAGCGAGCAACGTGGTATCCTTTTGTAATATTCATGGTGCTGGTGTACTTATCTTTGTCCGTATTGCTTACAAAATTTCTGTTGTTCTCATTTGAGCCGAGTAACGCCCATCTTGCATCATCATTCTAACCTTAATTTTGGAATGATCGCACTTGATGTAAATATGTGCAACTTTTACGTTTTCATCACGCGAAAGTGATTACAATTTCTTTTTGGAAAGGTATCGCAAATTTCCCAACTTCCGGAATTTAGAATTTTTTCTCCGTTTTCTACGTATAAACACAGAAATAGTACAGTTTTGTAATTCTAAAGACAAATACATTATTGTGTTTGTTCGTAAATAAGGACGCCATAACGATGCATGGACAGTTTGACAATTGCACCATTGGATTTTCTATTAAAAACCATTACAATTCTTATGTGCAATTGCATTACTAGTAGTTGTATCGCTTCGTTAGTATGCCGCTCTAGTCTAAGGAGTCTCCAGTCTCCATCCTTGGTGATCACTACGACTCTGTCTGGTTTGTTTTAAGGTTTTTCTGGTTTTCCTGTTTCGTTGAAATAGTCTTCGCATATTTTCCTTATTATTTTTATTCGTTTATCTCATTGCAGACGTGCACAATTTTTTCCTGCTCCCAAACTAGAACAAGGAAACGTCACGTATGACGTTCGGTAGGTTTACGTGAACGCTTGTGTAGATAAAGTGAATGTTTTTAAACAAAAGTCAATTTCTGGTCGGCTTTTCTGGTGAACGGATTTTTGTTTGCTGTTTAAATTGACTGTAATTTAGTTTGTTGCATTCGTTTGTACTAATGTATATGTCTCAGTTGGGCAGATTATTACCCCTTCCATGGAACTGGAAGAATAAAAATACAAAGGAGAGAAAATACAATAAGTGCAAATGTAAGGCCTCGTAGTGTGAATGTTTTTGTCTATTAGACAGCAAATGTGCACGGGTAACCAAGCGAGAGAAAGGAGAGAGAAAGCAAAAAGGGAAAGAGAAGAAGGCAGTTAAACAAAATATTATTTCTTTCTGTTTTTTTTCTAAGCTAGTCATGCTCATTCGCTAGTACTTGATTGCGATAGTGATCATGATGGTGTGTAGTATCGTAGTAATGGTAGATGTAAGTCAGTAAGAAACGGCAAAAATGAGGGGAAGGGAAGAAAATTCAGACAACTTGTTTTTTCGTTCTAGCAGTTTTGTTCTCTTTATTTGTTGCTTTAATTTTTCCACGCTTTAGTCTCCGTTTCAACATGCGGGGGTAATCATAGCAATGGTATCGGTATTGGTAGCAGCAGCGGCTGTAGTGGTGTGGCAATCAGTATTGCTTAAATTGTTTTTATTGTGAGTGAGAAAAAAGAAATGAGAAAACAGATCGGTTGTTTCGGCCTTCTTTTGTAGTCCTGGATTTTGAATGGTTGGTACTCTGCTATCTGCGTTTCCCTGTTCTGTTTGCTGTTTTAATCGGAAATCCCCTGTTGCTTGTTTCGGGAAAAGAAAGAAAAGAAAAAAGGACAGACAAACCGAGTTAATTTCATTGGGACTTTGGTGGTGGGCAATACTACTAGTCGGAAATGAAATAAAATAAAGTAAGGAAGTGGGGAAAATATGGGGCATGGAAGAGACAGGAGCAAACAGATGCCCGATTGAAAAGAGAAGATTCATGCATTTTTCTACTTTCTGCCCTTTCTAACGAAGTTTTTAGGTTGGCAGTGCTGAACTTAAGATCATCAGTCTAAGTTTTTCCAGTCTAGAAAAAAATCCTCTCTATTCTTTTCACAAAGTAATAATAACAATAGTTATAGAAAGGAAAGGACCATGTCGCTAGGTAAACCCTTTGACGTTTGTGTAACAGTAATTTTTTGTGGTTAAATGTTGTTGGTCATCATCATGCTGATGCTGGGTAGAAAAGAAACCGTAAGAAGGAAACACTGCAAAGAAAAACAAGCAAGCCAGAGATCATCGCTCACTCCGGCGGCGGGCAGGGTATAGAAACGAAGAAGCAAGAACCGAAAGCCAAAACCTAGCTACTAAACGTAGAAAAAGAAAAGCGCTGGAGCATGGTTCGTTGGTTGGTTTGGTTTGGTCTCAGGTATTAGTTGTGGTGCACGTCCACACCAGAGAAATAGTCAGAGTTGAGAGAGGTGAGGAGGGAGACGTGAGCCACTGAGAGCGATAAGCATCAGTAAAGCATTCCTACAACAACACACATTATCTGTTACCAAGTACACAGTAATGTGAGACCTCATATTTATTACAAAAGTGAATTCGAAAATAAATTGCTGCTTTTTATTAGAAAAGTGGATATACATATGCTGTTTTGTTTTTAATCCAATACATATGCAGATCCACGTGATAGTTTAAGTGTCTGGTCGTTCACTGACTGTTCTCTGAAGGAGACAGGCTTGATTTTTTTTCTCTGGTGGAAAGTTGATACCTTTTTATTACTCCATTTTTGCCGGAAAGTATTTGTATGGAAGCTGATGAGAGTGAAGATACAAGACTTATGTACTAAGCTCAGAACTAAAATTCGTATGCAACGAATAAAACTTAAGAACGAACAACATCAGGATTACAAACATACTTTCTTTTTACTTACATTTATGGTTTTGTTCTAGAAAAAAGTTTTGAGGAATAGAGAAGAAATTAGCGAAAAAGTGTTTAAAGGGAAAAGGTAAAGAGCGACCAAAATAGAAAAAGTTGAGTTCACTTCCTTTGTGTTTCGATTATTATTGAATAGCTGGCGGAAAACTTGGGAAACGTAAACGAAAAGCTTGTTTGGATGCATGGCTTGCGATTTATATATCACGGGTAGCCACGACTCTTGATCAGAAAAAACATTCGTTGGAAGGTTCATGTTGCCCCGTGTGTAGGTTGGGGCAGAAAAACAAGCTGAGACAAGTCAAAGCCCTCTGGGTTTTTCTCTTTTCTTTCCTGTACTTTTGTTTTAATACTTTTTCCAAAGGAAAGATCTTCTCGAGTTGTTAATTAATTATTTGTGGAGTATTCTTGTATGCTGCGGGGAGATAAAGGAAGGTAAATTAATTTAGATTTCACTTTGTAAAGGTTCTATGTGTTCGTGCGGTGATGGTGATGAAAGTTGAAAGGAATTGTTGGGTTTAGTATTTCGAAGTAATTTCCTACTACGTTAATGCGGGAATGTTAATTTTGTACTGCTAGAAATATATTTTATATCGTCAAAAATTTTCCGAGCTCTAAACTGCTGATGATGCTTTTAAGAGACAGTGAAAGTAACTCATAAATTATCAATACACGATTTATTGCAAACTTTGAATATGAGAGGATATGTATGATGCGATTATATTTAAGCTTGTATTAACTATGAGCAGCTATATTCCCGCAAAAAGTTACTGGTGCAAAATAAGTGAGTCATTCCAAATGACTGTGGTTATAAGTCAAATGCGCTGACAGATACGATTGTGCAAACATCCGTGTGCCTCGTTATTAAGCAATTACATGGGAACATTATTGTAATGTGTTATTTGCGCACTAAAACAGCTTTGCAAAAAAACACAAAAACAAACTTTACAGCGACTCCACTTCACAAATGTTAAATGAACGTAACGTACAACAATATTCGCTTGCCTTCAGTTTCATCATTATCATCAATTGATCAGGTATCCCTAGTAAATATGACAATTAATCATTTTAGCCCACTAACTGTTCCCTGCACTCATAGACAATAAAAGACGGGTGAAAGTATCAACTAGTATCGAGAACTTCACTTTCATGAAGAAGTGCTTAATATTTTTCAGACAAAAAACTCTTAAAATAATCTATCCGAATGGATATGGGAAAGGAAAATGCCACGTGTTTTCTTTATAAAAACTGCATTTTTTCATTTTATGTTTCATGTTTTATGGTAGATTACAATATGTACTAGTATTTTTTTGCGGGCCATGTCGGCATTCATGTCGGCCAGTGAATATATTATTGACAGGATTGGCATTTGACTGGCTGTATGTATTACATTCGGGTTTTAATATAACTTGACATTCACAGCACCAACAACGCCGCTTTCTCTGTGGAGAATCGTGCTGACCATGCACCATATACGCAGACAAACTCGACACACTAACGCTCACTATCTTACACTGGACATGTTCATGTTGTTGCAAGTAGTGGTTGCTCCTATTGTCCTCCTCTTGTTGTTTTAACCATTACTTGCCAAAATATGGTGAAGGGAAAATATCTGGAGCAACTTCCTCTTTGTCATTTTGTTGCGGAGACGACAAGGATATCCAGCTATTAGATTACGTTGTATGCATTTGCATTGTCTATGCCAAAGTTGTGACCACCCAACACACTGAATGTATATGTCTACCAGGAGGAGGTTATAGAATACTAGAGGTTACGTTGTCAAGTCTTAATGTAGACCTGCAGTTTTTAATATTTACACATTACACTCAACATTCAAACTTAAAGTACACAGGGCTTCTGTATAAACTATTCATGAGTGAGCCGTCATCATCATGGTCAGGGAGGTTGAAATGTATGTAGAAATTTTTTATCGCTTTGCCTGTTATTACGCCGATGAAATCTATTTCATTGGAGTATTGAGATTAGCGTATTTGTCTGTCAGTCTGTCTGTCATCACTCTACAGGCCAGACGCTTCAGCCGATTTGGCTCAAATTTGGCACACA
>JAHZNB010006808.1:0-24549 GCA_027744295.1 Callyntrura guangdongensis | reverse complement strand
TTGGGGGGGGGGCACGTGCCCCCGGTGCCCCCCCCCTAAATACGCCGGTGGATGGTAGTACAATGTCTGTGTAAATCTATTAAAATACAATGATGATAATGGAACCTACATTTCCGTTGGCAAATCCTTTCCAGTCCTCGATGTGAAATATATCTATAAAAGTTCCAATTCCTTGTTCAGTATAAGCGCCGCAGGAGAAAACCCAACTAACCAAATTCAGTAGTATATACGTCAGTGTGTACATACATATGACCGACCAAACATTTGTATATTTGTGTTTTCATGATGTTCGCTACAAACTCATTATCATTTTTACATTGCTGCTTTTGCGGTTACCACACTTATGACCACCATACCATTTAGACCACACTGTGTAAAGCATAAATCCAACTGACAACATCACTTTCCAGTTGGCATGCAAATTTAAATTGGATATAAAATTGTCTTTTATCAATGTGACGTTTTCTATAGTATGTAGTAATTTTTCGGCCATCGGTTTTAACGCTTTTACGGTTACGGTTTTAACAGAGAGACTTTTCATAGGGGTAGAATTTGTGTTGATAAAAAAAATCTCTTCAGCTGCATACGAAAATTCGGACAATTTATTTTTTTTCAAAATTCTAAACCATCAATGGCATTGTGATGTTATTAACTACTGAAAAAGTATGTAAAGTATGTGAGATTGTCTTCCTGTCTGTGTGAGTCTGTATTTCTGTAAATACGACAACTTTTGAACACAAACGAATTTTGAACTTCCGTTTTCGGCAATCGATAGAAATGATTCATAGGTCTTATGAGTTCGAAGATGGGGATGGGGGATGGGGTTCGAAGCTGAAACTTGGTGTTAGTTATGCCGTTTTGCAGAGTTTAACCCAAAATGGTTGACCCCTTTGACCCTTAGGGGGTCGACTTTTTCAGTAGTTGTACACATGGGTTACTCCCTTTTCGTTTTTATACATTATGTAAGGATTTATATGTTATGATTTCTAACAAAGAAAGGAACCAGTATGAGACACAACTACGACTTCAGAACATGTCGTGGGTTACTAAATTGAGGACGTATAATACAAAGATAGCAAAATTAACCACGAGTTAATATGCTCAACGGCGGATAATGAAGTATTTGCTAAAGGTTCCTCAAATTGTCAGTTTTACTGTATAAGTCGAAATGCCGCAAATTAACATTGTTACGTTCTTATTGCTAACTTCACTAAATTATCTTTCTGCTTTCATCCATATTTACAAGCTGACATTTAACGACTGCGTCTTTCCATGCTTTCTCCCATATTGCTCCCATATTTCTGATCGTTTGGTGAATACTTTTAGTGAGATTTTTTATTTAATTTGACGCGAGATTTTCATGTCTCCTTTGAATTTAATAAGGTTATCGTTTAAATAACCTCACACGGATAAACACAAATGAAGTATCTTTAACAACATTAAAAGCGCTGTAGTGACAGTGCAAACAATATTATCTTTCGTAGGAGGGAGAATTTGAGATTGTGAAATTTACGTTCGCATAACTAATTCGAGTAAGTGCATAATAGTTCTATTATTACAATTACAGAGTGACACACACTAGGGGCGATTGGTTGAACATCTGTGCTACCACGCACATCCAATTTATTAAACTACGACTACTTTTGAAGCCGTGGCTTTGTGTTCGTCGCGAGGTAAAAATATAATTTAATGTTGTCGAAGCCGATTGTAATGCTGCTCGGTAAGGAAATTGCGTTTCCAACAAAGTACTATACTTGTATATAACTATAACTTGTAGAAATGTGTAAGCTTACTGTGTGATGGAATGCTACCATATAATATTGTGACCGTGGACTGATTACCGTAAGTCGTCCTAAAAACGACAACGTAATGTAGGCTAAGCGGAGATAAAAGGAAATTCCTGTTTTGTTTGGAATAGCGTAGACGAGCAGCATATTATCATGGAATATAGAAAAATAGGGAGAAGCAAGTGGATAATGTCGAAATTGCAAATAAGACCTTTTGACTGATAAATGCTGTTTGGCTGTACAACGCTGTCTTGTGCCCCTTCCACTTCCATTTGTTCATGTCATTGTTGTCGAAGGAATTATTGAACCGGTGACTGGCACGTTGAAACTCGAGCAAAAGCTGTAAAAAGAAGTAATAACTCCCTCCATCTTCATTGCGCTCTCCCTCTTCAATGGTTAGTTATGTCCTGCCTCTTTTTATAGTGTACCACAATAGGGCATGAGCACCTACTCTAATAATACGTTAGCATCGTATTTCTGCTTAAAAGGTAATAATATCATTCATTCATGAGCCTTTCTATCCAGAAGGACCAACGGGAACGTTTTCTATAGCTTCTAATAAGAATAAGAACGCTGCATTATTCATCAACATAACATACAGGAAAACTGTCATTGTGCTACAACAGCATTAAATAGCAGGAAGTAACTCATTTACTCTAATAATGTAGTTTTCTTTTTTTCTTCACCTGCTAACACAAGATAATAAACAAGTGGCGGTAGTGCTATTATTACTTTCTCTGTCGCTTCTATTCCCGAAAAAAATTGGATGATCGGTGGTCGGTGATGACTACAAGCTTACTACACCTTCCCAGGCCCACTTGACTTGACGTAATACTCGTATGTGGGGCAAACGAAGAATCGAACGAGTTTGTTCGTAGTATCATTGGACAGAAAACAGAAAAAACTGCTACACTTTCACGATAAAATGTTCTATTCATCTGCATTATGTCAAGAATCAGCGTTTTCTCGGCAACAAACAACTCTCTAGAGTGAGTTGCTGCTGTGGGCTAATTCATTGAAATAAATAAATAGACTCGCTCAGAGCGAGAGTAAAAAACCCACAAAATATGTTTTTATTGACACTGTTAGATTAGAAAAACTGTTTACCTTTGATAATAGACAAACACTGCAGTAGATATGGCAAACGAAGGAAGCACAAGACTGGCAGAAATTTATGTAGAGAGTTGCTTCTACAGAGTGAGATAGCTACACAAGTAAGTGCACACAAATAGAAAAAATTATCTAATGGGATCCGCCATGTGGAGGTTACTTTTCTTTACCAAGCCGTGTTGTTAAAAAGCGCTGTCGATTATTTGTTTGCTTTTCTCAGCCACACAAACCATTCTTCAAATAGTGTGAAAAAACTTCTACACAAATATAGGGAAAACATAGAATGATCTAAAAAGTGTTGTAACTTGTATGCCATAAGTGCTTATTTTGACTTATTTGTTGATGACACCGATTCTGTCATTTGAAGGAGAAAAAGTTTGGTAAACTTGTTAACGATAACCGGGAAAGTTTTCAAGAAAAAAAATTAACGCTTGTACCTATCATACAAGTTGAATACACGCTTGAGTCGTTCGTTACAGCTATGGCTATTACTTAACGACATTAATGACATATATATGGAAGTGCTTGTATTATCCACAAGACAAGCAATCGGGGAGAATAGCCTTGGAGGAAAAGTTTAGATAAAAGGGCACAATTCTGGCCAAAATTGTGATGAGATCTATGGCATTTACTAGTATAGAAAAATATTATACTTTTGTCGTTTTAATACTGTCGTTTTTTTAAAAAAAAAATGTTTTACTATTTTTTCGGCCTATAGCATTGACTTTACTCAAAATCAATAGCCAATGATTTATTTTATGTGAATAAATCAATCCAAACAGACAGACAGAAGTACAGAGGTTGGGAATGGCTTTCTCAAAAAGCTTGCGCTACATTCCATTAGGTAAAAACGCCACTGCTTAGTTCTTGGTAGGCACTTTTGAAGACTGCAAGTGTGGCTAAAATGAACCATACAATTACACACACATTATATAAAGCTGTTTGAGAGTTTGCTTTTCGGTGATGGAGGTGTACGATTTAGTGTAGGTTAGAGAATATGCAGTCATGCGTTTTTTCCATCAGTGAGCGAGTCTCCGAGCCAACGAACGTAATTTGAAATAACGGTGAGTCAGTTAGTCAAAAAACGAGGGAAATGCTGATGAGGAGTTCTGAAGAGCGATGGAGAAGCGAGAGAAAACTACTCTGGGTTTATACTGCAAAATAATAAGAGGGCTCCAAACACCCAAATTTTCTCCTCTTGGTCATGTACTTACCATTATATTATCAACGTTAGCCCTGTTTGGCTAGTCAAATCGATAAATGTTCTGTTGTAGATAGATGGTAGTGTGGTGGTGGCTCCTGCCTTTTTCTCAATTACTTTGGTAGAATGAGATACTTCAAGAGAAAAACGGACGCAACATTGAACGACAGATACCATGAATGCTATTGTGGTCAAGGAAATGCGCATACGTACCGGGTTTGTCGAAGATGAATACCTATCAGATGCTTCCTGTTGGTCGTCTTTTTTATTAGTGTTGAGCCCGTAAATGCATATATTACCCAAAAAATGGAACAATTTGTTGGACAGAGTAAATGCTTACTAAGCTCCTGTGTTGAATTATGTAGGCAGAAAACAATAGTTATCTTCTGCCTAAGTTAGCTTTGCTAACTCGGGCAGAAATCAAATACAAAGTTCAATATTAAAAATAAATCATCATCATCAATTAATTTTTTAACATTGAATTTTGTATTTGATTTCTGCCCGAGTTAACAAGCTAACTTAGACAGAAGATAACCATTGAATTCTGCCTAAATAATTCAACTCTCTCGCTTAGTCAGCATTTACTCTGCCATATTAAATACTACCCTTACCCAAAATACCACACACACCGCAGGCATGCATGCATAGCTATGTATGTGCATAAACCCTGGGGCTACCTATTTACTAGTTCGCTGGATTTTTCTATGTGGATCCCTATTATTACTGTTTTTAGTTTATTTTCCTTCAATAAATATTTCTTTTGTGTCATGCACATTGTAGTTGTGGTCGTTGGTGCTGCCGCTCAGTACTTGTATTTTTCCATCGTTTATTTTTCTTGTCTATTGTTAGATAATCTCTTGGAATGTTTGTGTGATACCCGTACAGGGATACAAGCTACCAAGTTCATTCCACGGGTTCAAAGTACCTTTCCGTTTGACTTTGAGGGGGAAATGCTGGCATACAACATTATTGCATATCGCGGCGAGCAGCAGCGATAATGTTAAAGGTGGTGTATATGTGTGGTGATAGTATGATAGTATTTATGTATACCAAACAAGAAAACAAAACGAGGGATGGAGAGGGAGAAAGTATTGAACACGGCTTCTTATTGCACATTTCAGCTCACTGAGCCGAATCAGCAGAAAACAAAAAAACTCTGCCGACGGATGGACGGAGGTGAGTAAAGGCTGAAAAGTCAGTTCATCAAGTAGGCAAAAGGATTGATACTGGTTTCTTGAGACATAAGTTTTCTTCATCTTCAGATCTATTTCATACGCTGGTAACCATATGGCAAGTATTGATGCACTTTGGAGAGTCGGTCCAGTTTTATGTTTTAGACTGATAAAAAATTATAGAGAAATACATACATCTTAGTACGTGTGTATGTGTAGTTAATGTATAAGGCATATAACCCTCTTATTGAACTTATTGAATTTTCACCACCCGTTGACTTATTTGAAGGAAAAAGTCAAAAGTTCTATTTTACAACGAGGTATGTATTTATATACATCTTATCATTTTGCTGAGCCAGTATGGTCGTTTGAGCTTTGAGAAAAGTCAATGGGGGAGAAAAGTGCTTCCTTTTGTTTTTCTTCATTTTGCTTGGCAGGCACACAGAAGCAAAGACAATAATAGTTACGTAAGTTAAAGGGAGTTGCATTTTTCAGTGGGAGAGAGAAAAAGAAAGAAACAGCGAACGCGTATGTTTGTACTTGTGTGATGGAACCATGGAGGGGATATTCACAATTCATGAATGTTGAGTTTCATCAAACGGTTCAGAGATACGATACGTAATTGAAGCACCAACAAGCACAAGACCTTTCATGGCAGCATATCTCTATACATACATCAGTGGGAGGATTATCAGATAACATACTGTGCAATAGCATGCCGTGTATAAACGATAGTATTAATACTCGTTTATTGAAAAGGACTTTGTTTTTTATTTGCACTTTCTCCCAAGGGTATGTAGCATTACATAAATATTACTACATAGCAGTCTCATTATTCCCGTATACCCTTATCCCCATACGACTTTCTTTGTGCCAAATCTAGGAAGAGCAACACAAAATTACTTTCTTTCTAATAACGCCAAAATAAACCGCTCGTCCATACGCGCGAGTGTCAGGCATAATTTTATTAATAAATAATGAATGCAAGTAATGGTGCATAGAAAATAGAGACAGGCGGCACCTTCAGACAGTTTATTTTAAGCGCTGCTTTATGTCAGTTAAATGCCACAAAAGGATGCTCTGCTTTCATGCTCAGACCTGTAGCTAAAAGAACCATGATTGCTCGTTTTAGGCGAGTTTATGTGTTTTGCTTTAGTAGAGTGCCACTTGCTGGCTTCACATTGAATCATTATTTTTAGGATCTGACTTTTTATGTAATGGTATATATCCCATGTTGTTTCTCAGATCACTATGAGCTTTGGTATGTGGATGAATCACATGAAAAGAAGTACTTTGGGCCACAGTTTTAGTTAATTATTTTGCATATTTTGGGTTTTAATGACACAAATGCATAAACAGAATATTTACATACATGCATATTTTGACAAAAGTTTTACACATTCCATGCATTTATTAAAAATGAAGTTATGATGAACCATTTCACGATAATTTTCAATGTTATACCTATCTTAACATTCAGTTTTGACCAAAACTATCTGTACCACTGTATTTTATTTCCATTCACGGTCGCTGTGTTTCATTCACAAGGTCAACAATTTTGGACGTTTCAATACTTCTCATATTGTTAACCCGAAATCATATTGTTGCGTTATATTTTACTAGTTTGTCAATTTTAGTTAAGAAATGAAGCCAAACTTTGTTTGAAAGCACTATTTGAGAGTAGGATGAAAGATATACACGTGATTAAGAGGAAACATTTCCAGCTAGATGGGAATGGTATCTTTTGAGACGTAAGTACTTACTAGCTCACAAAAATATTTTGTTTCTGTGAAAGTGTTTATCTATGAAGCTGTTAACAAAAACACTCGCATTAAAAAATTTAGGCGTGTTACAAGCGGTTGAATGTAAAAAAATCATAGCTTGTGCAACACTATCAGATAAGTTTTCACATTAAATCAGCACAAATTGAGATCCTGGTAGGAAATTCATAAATTTAGAATTGAATCAGGATTTATAAATCGTAATCCAATCACAATTAAATCACGATTAACTTTGGTATTCACACTTGAATTCGTGATTAGCTAAGGATTATATATTATGATTAATTAAAAACGCTTGGGATCAGATCCCAGTTGGTAGCGGCGGTAACTCATGCACTTTGAGTGCGTTTGTATTTTATATTGTGTATTTTTTTTTATTGTGCGTATTTTAGTGTACTAATCCAGCTAGAAGGCAGGATTGATTTGTTCGAAATTTGGCTAAGATAATCGAAAAGTGTGAATACCATTTGGTTTAATGCGTATGTAAATGATGTTTGGATTTGAATTTTCAATGGTTGTTTAAATCCAATATTTATTGAATACGGATTTTGATTAGATAAATGTTATATCCGATTTGTTTAAAACCAACTGTTCGTGAATACGGATATGGATCGGATAACTCATAAATCCGTTTTAAATGTGATGTGAATTCTCTACCTGGTGCTATTGTTGAAATGAAATATTGTCCAACAACTACAGTAGAGGTAGAGAGAAGTTTCAGCACTCATAAATCGATTATAACAGATCGACGAACGAACATGACTTTGGATAATTTAGAAATTGACATTGTTTACAATTTTGAATTTGCTAACACAAGTATACTGTTTTAAAAGGTTATTGATTGCTGTATTTTTGTACAAATTAAGAAGAAAAATTTGCTTAATGGTATTTTTATATGACACGGTCTGAGGACCTCGATTTTCAAAAAAATAATAAATCGTAGACTAACATTGTACATAAAAACGTAAAAGTTAATAGCATACTTATTGTCATATTTTGATGATTTTAGTAGCTAAATGACATGCATAAAAGTGAGGTTTTAGTGAGATAAAGTTCCAAACTCTAATCATTATCCAAGAGGAACTGTGAATAATATAGCGTATACCAAAAGACCCCACAAAAAACTTTTTAATTTCTCTCCGCGCTGAGTGGAAACAATGCGGTATGCTATCAGATGTATATTCTTAGAGCAACTTATTTCTGGAGTTTTTTCTTTCTAAAGTTGACTGCTCCCAGCCACGAAAACCAACACCATCATATCTCGAGTGCTATTTCACTTTAAGTCTGGTTTCATTCTAAAGCGTTTTCATTTTCACTAATGACTATGTATATAAGTGCAATGTTTGAATGGGATGAGAAAAACTTTATGGAGAGGGAAAGGGACAGAGATAGAAAGGGATTTAGAAAAAGAGAAAATACATGAACGAATGAATAAGGGAAAGGCATTAAAAAACGAATTTCATTTAATTTGCCTTTCGCAATTTCGCAAAACTTTATTGAATACCTTCTGAGTGAACTGGTTCCATAGTAATGAGTAGCAATCTATATTACAGTACACTTCACTTTTAACCTTCAAGCTCGTCTCTCGTACTACCTTCCATTCACTCGTTTGTTTTTTTGTTTCCTTCGTACGTGGATTCCAGAAATATCAGAAAATGTTCTGTCGAAGAGAGAGGGAGAGTGAGAGAAAAGTTTTGAGAGGGAATGTAAAAAGGTGAAATAGCTTCACTTTCACTAAAAGTAGACCCACACCCGCACCGGATAACGTCGTCTTTCATTAACATGAAAAGTATTATTTGTTCCTCATGCCTGTGCGCTGCCTGATAAGTATGGCAAGAGCTGAACTTGGTCATTGCAGTCACACGTGACCGTTTCATATTGCGTGTCTGATAGCACTTAACAGATTTTGATTGTTTGATTGGCCTGGCCTGGATTTCATTTTGAGTATTAGCACCACATACATAAAGCATCGTGAAATCTCCTTTCTCTGAATACGTGCAGGCACTACTTCGGAGTAGTAGCGAGTTTGTTTTTATCCTTCGGTGTACAAATGGGACTTTTGTTCGTATGTAGTTAAAAAGTTAAAAGTTAACAACTGAGCAGACAGCTCAAATAAAAGAGCTGAATAAAGGACCTGAGTAAAGTTGTTGATTGTTTATTGTGTCTGAAGAGGCGAAAGAACAACATCATTCAAGTAGTTTCGCTATAGTACTAATTTGTTTGCTTATTCATGAATAAATGTGATGTGTCGACCGACGGGATTGTCGTCACTAATCACTCTCCTTCCAATTTCGGTAGAGAAAAATTGCACAGTGGCCCTACTGCTAACACTGAGTTTATTTTTAGATAGCAGCAGTGGAATTCATGGCCCGTGCCTTGATGAACCATTGGTGATGGTATGTTTTATGCATGCGAACGACTAGTGGTGCATGTCTTTTGGGCAGAGTCGATCGAAGTCCATCCTTGTTATTGTTAGGAAGGTATAGAATTTAGAGGCTTGTAAATATTCTAAAACCCCTGTTTTTGGTGTCAAATGTGGGTTGAGAGTTTAAGGCGATACTAGTGACACTATCTATCTCTACGTGCTATTGTTAGCATACATTTGTGGGAGTTGAATAGAAAATTTTTGCAGCATCGGCATGATTTTGTTATTTTATCCATGCACTTGCAAGGCTTCGTCACGAGCAGTCAAGGGGCTGATGAAAGGAATATGGAGAATAGGACGATGACGGATGTTTTGCCAATAATCAAATCTACACCTTTTTTGGTATATCGTGCGAATCAATGGCACACAAGATTATTGGAAAAGTTCTCAAGTGAATGAAACACAAAAGGAACTTGTCAATAATATCAGTAGAACATCGGTCTTCTTGATTCATAACATGCATGTAGACAAACAGCTCATTTGTATTAACGCAGCAACGTAGAAATCAATACAAAGAAATGTCATCTACTTAATGAAGTATCCGACACACGACGCTCGTCTCAACGTTGTTGTTGTAAAGTTTGCGTGCACAAAGTTTGGGAGTGAAACGTGTGTGATACGTCGTATAGTCGTGCCAAATCCTAATGTGGCTTTCTGTTTGTGGCGAACAAGGGCAAATAAGTAAATGTCTATATATATGTACGCCTATTGTCCCAGCTTTCTCCTAATGCAATGTTTTTGAAAGCGACAGACGTGGCAACATATTTTCTTGTGTGTACATGGCTTGTTTGCATGTCGTTCAGTTTCATAATAAAATTTTTATGAATGCCATACGACATTGGATATTTGAGTACAGAGTTTGAAATGCCTCTAGAAGTAAAGAGAGGTGGACGAAATCCCAGGATGTAAGTAGACTATCTGAGCACAAGAGACATGACTTATTTACAAAATGATAACAAGTGAGCTAGCTTTTCCTTTAAAGAAATGCTACCACCCTGATATTTTAAAAATGTAGGACTGATGCATGGTTCTTACGTTTATAGCGCGACTGTTAAAACAAGTTCAAAGGCAGTGTGAGTCTCGTAAATTGCATTAATTTAGAAGTAACCCTTCCTCCTGCCCGTCCCCTTCGCATAAAGTGAAAGAGCTGCGCTGTCGTGGGAGTCGACTAAAATTATATCAATATATTCATATCTTTCCAAAATGGGATATAATAGGAACATGCATGGCAGCAATTGGCTTTTGGAAATAAGTATACGAGTCAGTGAAAAACTGAATATGCTCTATAGACGAACAACTACATGTATATAAATATCTTTCTCCTCCTGTCGATTTGACGCTTGACTAGCTAAGAGTGTAGAGAGCACAAGTAGGTAAAATATTATGTCTATTGCACTAACCATAATAAAAAACGCATATAGTGATGGAATTACCGGTGTAGAAATTGATAAACGATGTGCTATAACAACAATTGTACGAGGGCAGGTTATCCATTACATATAGAAAAGTTGGAAATAATAAAAAATAATAACAATCACTAGAGCCAGTAATTTATTTTATTTTATACTCTATATCATAATAAATACCTCAACCGTTGTGTATAGACATAATTCTCATTCCAAATAGGAAGGGAAAAGGCGTTTGACCATTTGAAGCGCCAAGTAACACCACGGTATGAATGAGTTCAACTAGAAATGAGTTAGTGGTCCATTACTAAGGCTGTCATTGTAATAAGGGTGATTGGTAGGGCAACAGTACATTGGGGAAAATTGGATTGTCCGAATATTGAATTCTGAATTGCTCGACCCATCCTCTTTCTTTAACATCGAGGCACGAAGTAAAGAGGCAGAGAGAGAGTATGTGTGTGAGTGAGCGTTGTGCTTTTCTTTCTTCTCTAATGGTAATTCACACACACTAGTGTTATATTACTGAGGCAAAGAAACAATGGTCGAAGCTACATGACGGTCGGTCTATAATTTTTTTGTTCTTTCTCTCAATGATGGTGGCTTTTCTCTTATCCCAAAAGAATTGTACGAAGAGATGCTACATATTAGCGTAGCACACCCAACAAACGTACAATCCGGGTTGGTATTACGTGAATGTTACTCAGGGGCAGTTTCGAACAAGTGCAAATATTTGTGCCGAGCTGTAGTACTTTTATATGATGGTAATATTATAAGGTTTGGGTTTCTCCTATTAGACCGTTGTACAAAAAGCTGGAAACTCCATTTATGCCACTGTCAGTACAGCGAGGACAACAAGTACACAGGGTCATTCGTAATAATAATAGTGGGAATATGATGACGATTGTGATACCAAGGGAATAGGAGAGTTGAAATTGTGCAAGTTTTGAATTGCTTTTACAATTTTCGGGAGTCTAGTTTTACTGCGAGAAGATCAATGTACATCTTCTGAATGCTCAGGTGCTTTTGCCTGCTGGAATTTTATATAACCTCCTGCTTCTTTCAGGCGTTTTCTATCTCTCTGTCAGTATTTACTTAGTTAGGCTACAAAGGGCGTTAATAAAAATGTGAAAAGGGGGTTGGTTGAATTGAAAACGCGGACCTCCACCGAAATCCCACTTGAACATAATACTTCTAGATACGAGTTTACCGACTACTGGTGCTTAAACAGAGCTCTAACGTCAGTTCACGTTCACACGGGCAAAAAAACTCCACTTGATGGCAAAAAAGGAAAGTGAGGAAAATGAAAAGAGAAAGAGACTTGTGGGATTGGGATCACTGGGTAAAAACAATTACAAATCTACTCGTTTTTTCGCCGCTCGGAGAGCTGCACGTAAAATCTAGCGAGAGCGGAAAAGATATAAAAGAACGAGAAATCCCTGTAACAAATTTCGTATTTCCCAGCTAAACAGATTGTTAAAAACACGGTAACCCACAAAGCTAAATTTTTTTCCACTCTTTTATCACCCTCACACACAAGCGACACTTTTACGCACAATAACAATATGAGCTGCCGAGTTGTCTTGCTTCTCTTGCCTCGTTAATAATTATACGGTGTGTTACGCTTGGAGTACGCTCAAGAGCCTGAAAAGTGCTTAAAGAGTTTAATTACGCTTAACGAGATTAGCCAAAAAAAGCAACCGCTGTGTGTATGCGCTAGTGAAATGCTGACGACAAGACGTCTCAAAAATGGTACATTTAACGAAAAGAAGCATGCATAATGATTGTTTATCCTATTAATTGCCTCATAAAATGGTCGACTACGAGAGGACCGCTGATGAGTCTTTCATGTCAATGCTTTGTCGTTAGTATTTTGTTTCACTATCCATGCGTAAAATACGAGGTTCTTAAATTTTTATGCAAAACTGAGCATATGCATATGACGGCCGGGTAAACTGACAAAAAAGTACACAGATTGAAGCAGTTTTGGTCTGCTTCAGATTTAGGATTA
This sequence comes from Callyntrura guangdongensis, assembly GCA_027744295.1. Classification (NCBI taxonomy): domain Eukaryota; kingdom Metazoa; phylum Arthropoda; class Collembola; order Entomobryomorpha; family Paronellidae; genus Callyntrura; species Callyntrura guangdongensis. Next base: position 11,659 of record JAHZNB010006808.1, on the reverse strand, counting down.
GCTGCTTTATGATGTTAAAAAATAAATTGCAAATGACAAGACGATGGATGAGACACATGCTAATGATAATTGGAAATTCTACTAGGCTTTCAATGGCACTGCGATAATCGGAAGAAGATACCCATTTTCGTGACTTGTATTGGTATCATAAACTTTGCTCGTACTAGCACGTATTTTCGTAGAAGTGCTATTGCAAAAATTTAAAATTAAGACGTTCTCCCGAAATCTCCGAGAATCAGAGTAAAAGTGGGTCGATGTTTGTCACGTAACGAGAAATTTAACATATATCTAGGCAACTACTTAATATCATCCATCTTGGCAACACCACTGTTGACTCATGGGGCAAGGTGAGACTTTTTATTTCACACAGTAGAAAAATCGACAATTCGTCGAACAGTAAGCAGTATACATTCTGATGTATTTCAGTGGTAACAGAAAAGGTTTAAAAAATAAATACCGCTGAATGCTTATTCGGTATAACCCGTTTTCCATTGATGTTTTTATTTATCAGCATTTTGTTAGCAGCTTGTTTACCAATTTTATTGGGTACGAGCAGGTTAACGAGAACTACTGGTGTGGTGGTAGTGGCAGTAGACGGGTAGCATGCTTCCAAAGCAAACAACTTTGATTGTTCATCTGAAACGAGAGCAAACACATGTTGTTGACCTGCTCACTAGCACACACGTTTCTTTGCCTCTAATTTTTGCCATCATGCTTCTCACTTTCTTCTCTTCATACTCTCTCGTCAACTACAGTTCCATCTGGATCCAGCCTCGAGCAACATATCGCGTCTTTCTCGGTTTTGTATATCCTAAAACAGACTATCGTCAAAACGTCACATTTGCATTTGGAACGTTCATGTTGCTAAATGTACAGCCAAATGTTTCTTTCTGTCTGCGAGGATGTCGGCAATTGAAAAAGTAAAATAAAATAAACTTTTTATTAAACATTTAAACTCTCTGGCTATATTGTTGTTTTCGCTTTCATTTATACCGCGGGATATTTTTGTAAGGGGAGGTTTTAGGGATGAGAAAAGGAATAAGTGAAAAGGGAATTTAAGTAAAGGAAAAAAATATTCTTCTGTTGCGTTGTAAATTTTTGCATGGCTTCTTTATTTGTCAGTTACGTGTGTACATTTTCTTTGGCGTGAACCGTAAGGTTCATACTCTGCCTTTTTTCATTTTCTCCTCGTTTATTTCATTGTAATGTAAATCCTGGATTTCAAATTCAAAACATTCGCTTCGAGTTAATGTAAAGTAAACACAAGAAAAAAACTTCAGCTATGCAGTTTGAGGAGACAAAGCTATAGTCAAAACGCGTTGGAGCCGTTTTCAAAGAGAAAGCTGAAAAGAAAGACTTTTCGCTTCATGCATGCATAATACATGTGGTATATTTACAAACGGAGAAAATATAAACGTTAGAAAGTGTTCAACATGCTGGTGAGTAATATGTTATACAGAGAAACGTCAGCAAGACAGTTGACCCACCCGTTTCTTAGTCTGATTACCCGACTAGCTGGTGTTTTCCTTGTGTATGTGTACATTTGTGTTAAATAATAGTGATTTATGGTTTATATGGGATCAGGTGCTCCCTATGCTGGTCACGAAGCGGAAGACGTACAGATCATATGGGTTGACCTCGGCCAGAATTTGACAATACCTTGTGGAAGCGCCTCCTCTCAGGGAGTTGGACAATCTGTGATATGGGTTCATGAAGGAAGAGGCTCTCTTAAAAATCATGTCCAAAAAGATGGTAGCATATTTTTCCACCAACTACAGTTGTCAGACTCGGGAATCTACTCATGTTCAGTGGAAATCTCCGATGACAATAACAGCAGTAGTAGTAGTAGCAGCAGCAGCAGCCTTTACAAGTCTTCAGAGACAAATTTTCGTCAAAACTGGGCCTTAACTGAAGCTCGTTTTCATATCCGTGTTAAAAGTAAGTTCTACCATTAATTAACGAGAATGAATTATTAATTTCAGTTGTTTGCCTCACCGTCCGTTCATATGTTGTCTACACCTATACGTTGCAATAGCAACTTCATACAGAATCCTGCAAAAGCTGGCATTCGTATAATGAGCACCAGCGCCTGGTTTTTCGTCATTGAAGTAATTTATTCGGATGTACGGCACGATTTTCATTTTACTATTATGCGTTGCCTTGTTCTTTTTAACTGCCTGTGCCAACGTCAAACCACCCATTTTGTCGTGTCATGTTGTGTGTATAAATCTTCGCATTAGAATCAACATTTAGAAATCCTAGAGCTGGAATCGCAATCGCTACTCGTGGAAGTTAATAGTAAAATACCAAGTCATTAAATGCTACCTGAGAGAGAGAGACAAAGTGAACGCTTTTGGGATCATCTCACTCTGCACTTTTTGGTTTCATTTAACCCCTTAGCTTTAGTTAGTCGGGCTCCTCTACTACTTTCGTAGCATGTTTATTTCATTAATTTTATCTGTTTAATTGCATGATTTCATATTTCCTTGGAAATCTAGTAGTAATTAGAGTCCAATTCCATTTCAGCAGTAAAATGTTTTCTCTATATTCTCTCTCGCTAATATAGTTAGGTGTAAAAGCGTGAAATTTGATTAGGGCACAGAAACACGCATTAAGCCAAACGAGCACTTTTCTATCGGCAATTTGCCAAAAGGGACACAATGCGTTAGTGAAGAGCATAGGAGCCTGTTACCGAAGTAAATGAACCGTTCCTGTCGTCATTTTTCCTTTCTTTTTCGGCGTTCAAGTAAATACGTGCATACAATCTGATTCCGTTTGCAACACATTTTTTTGTTTCCAAAATCTTTTATTTTCGAGATTCTGATCGACAGCCAAAGTATAAATCGTTTGCAATATTTTCTTTTTCTCCTCTTCATTTATTTCTCTAAAACACTTTTCTTATAGCCGTATTTCTATACTTAACTAAGGTACATGCATTTATGCGCTGCCTGCCTATACAATAGAATCTTATGACATCCCTTTTAAGTGCGGTACACCCAACTTTTCCGTCACAAACAACCGCCTTACCAAAGTGATTCACGAAAGTTTTTTCCCTTTGCACGTAACAACTTGTTCTTACTTTACTTCACTTGGGTGTGGTTCCTTTTTCCTTGTCTCTGCCCTATCATCAATAGATAGATACTTTGTGGGATAAGTCCAATGAAAAGGGAAACAATCGGTCAGGTAGAACGGAAATTGGAAACTTTTCCACGTACGTATGTATATCTAAATTCTAAATCAAATCAGTGCGCGCAATACACGGCATCACTGCTTCTGTCTCCCTAGAAGTAGACAGAACCCATGTTGCTGCACGTGCATCATTTTTTTGGGTGAAAAAGGGAGCATGGCATGATATCCATTTGGTTGACCACAATCAGTTTATTTATCATTATTATTTGTGCTATGTACATTCATCTATATCCTATAAATTTTTCTCTTTCCAGCTCCACCTCAGGTTTTGAAGAACGTAACGGTGAAACCGTACACAATTCTAGCCTTGGTGATGTGGGAGGTGGATGAAAAGAATGGGAGTGGGGGCTATCCGATACAAAACTTCCAAATCTCGTATAGGATGAAGAATGTCACCGAGGGTGATTCCCAGTCGTGCCCTTTAATACACATAAGTCCTGATCTTGTAAGTTGTTTTCCTCTTGATTGTGTCAGCGTCGTTCGTTATTGTGTGTAATGTCTTCTTACGTGAATAGATACATGCACATTGAAGACGAACTAGTAATGATCCTCACCCCTGTGATAATTATAGTTTTCAACTATTTACTTAAATTTCGATGTTTGTTTGCAGAGACAATACCAAATTTTTCATTTACATCCTAACTCTACGTATATGGTTCAAGTCTGGGCTACAAACAAACTTGGAAAGGGTCCAAGTACCACTGTAGAGTGCTCAACACATAGTAATCCTCAGGAAATCGGTAAGCACTTCTTCTTCACTGTCAAACAGAGAACCTACTACCATCAACATATATTGTGAACTTGCACAAAAAATTCTTTGTCGTCGCTTTTCATTCCTTTAACAGGGGTGGGCAAAAGTGAAAGAATTAAATGATCAAGTGGGAAAGTCGGTAGTGATGAAAGTTGTAAAGACGTTTGCTTTCCGTCACTTTTTAAAAGTAAAATATCGTGCATAAGCTAACTGTACACTATAACTCGCCTGTACTAACTGTAATTGTGTCCTGTCAAAAATGATTGAACGTGATTTTTGCAAACCAGCTTTTCTCTGTACACTTATATGAACCTACACGCACCATTTATCCCTCGCACTTACTCCATTCTATTCCCCTATAAATGGGTTTTTGCAATTTCCAGATTTCTCGTAAATCAAGCCTTACTTTCAAAGCGGGAAAATTCCATTACTCGCGTTGTCCATTGTTACAAGATCTGAGGGGGATTTTCTTTCTTTCTTGTTTTTAGATCAATGTAATGAAAGCGTAACACCGCACAATAGAACTGGCATGACTGTAGAAAGTTCGTTCTATTAGTGTTTCGGTGGTAGCAACAACCAACAACAGAAAAGCAAGAAAAACTATTTTTATTTAGCAAAAAAAAGAAGAGTTTCACATACATACATACATGCACTTTTACATACCCTTTGTCTCTATCTTCCCCTCTCGTACATCTCTCCAAGACAACTTACTTAGACATGTCCACCCTTACGAGTATAAATTCTCTCTAATCCATAACTTATGAATCTTTTATGATAAGAGTAAAAATGCAATTGTTTGAAGCCGGGGTAGCAGTATATAAAAAGGAGTTTGACTTGGTTAGTCTTATTTAAGGTCGTCGTGTTGGTCCGTTTCCCTGTCCGTTCGTCCCCACGTTTTCTTGATAACGACAAGAGCTTTATAACTTTTTTATCATTCAACTACCAAGTGGAAAATGCTTAAATTTCGTGGATAGAACTGATTGACCGCGATGAGACTTGATGACTTTTAAATTCACAATTTGTTCCCTAAAAACTTAAATATCCTATTCAAAATCTGCAGTTGATTATAAGTAATAGTCGACAATAGTGTAGAACAAACGTTAACATCAAATTTTAATTGTATTTATTTATTCTCGGAACTTTTCTAAGGCCTATGGCCTATAAATGACATGTTTCAAGTGAATTCCAAATTCTTTATTATGGGCCTGAGTGTAATGCCAGCAGAAGGTCATAGGTGAGTGGCTTGATCAGCTTGCGTCCTTAATGAAGCCTTACGTCGAGCAAATACAACTATCCCCGGTTTCCAGGTTTCGAACCTTGACCCTCCTCCGTACTAGCTACCTCCGGAATCACTCACCTACCCGGCCCTCCCCTTAACATCGAATATTATGTATTTATGTACTCCATGTACATGGCCCGGGGGATAAATCCCTCAACATCTGGCATTTTAACATCACGGGATAGGAAGCTTAGTAAAACCTTATATATATTACATAACAGGAATGTCCCCCTTTTGCCCTCTGGTCCGCCGGCCCGGACGCGGTGGTAGGATTGTAAAGCAATATTCATTCATAACAACATGTTGTTGCAACATATATCTTGAAACAAAGATAACTTAAAGACTTGTGTACCGATCGTGAGTTTGACCTCGGTTAAGGTTGATTGATTAGCCGCAGTAGCTATGTATAGTAAATTTTCTCATAGCCCGAATATGTTTAATTTGATTTAAACGGGATTTCCAATTAATGGCAAGTAGAGTACTTTTAATATAAGTAGTGCTGTTTGCGGTTCCTTTTTTCATAACATGGTTAAAATTTAGTATTCACAAGGGAATCATTCGGACTGCCATCTAAACCAACCGTCGCCGTACATGACGATTTACTCAAAATTTAACGTATATCAATATTCCGTTTTCTGTTTTCTACAAAACGAAGATTTTGTATTTAATTTCTCAAGTAACCCTGCAAGTACTAGTGTGGTTTCATCTCGTTAACTGTTAGTAAGCTTATCGGTTTTATATAAGAATTTTATAAGAATTTATATTTTAATACATATATAATTATAATAAACAAAACTACTTTAAACACCCGCACGTAAATAACTACACTTCACACCGTATATCAGAAAGTATTTTTGTATCAGCTGGTTTGGATGCATTTATATTTATAAACCAGGCAACGAAAAAATCTAGAAACCTTTTGTTTCGTTGAAACGATTCACACCTACAAACGGACACGTAATTCTGCCGCCACAATATTGCAATAATTGCTTTACCAGGTACAAGCTACCTTAATCCATATTGTTTTAAAGCATAAAGTCTAAAATATTTTCTGTGACATTACGTATATTGCATATGTATAACAATAACTAGCTTGGTACTTTGTAATGAGGTGAAGCCGTTCCAGTGCTTGCTGGGTAACTTGCGAAATTAAATACAAAATCTTCGTTTCGCAAAAAACGGGAAACGGAATCTTCATCTACGTTAAGTTCTGAGTGAAACGTCATGTATGGCGACGGTTTGTTTAAATGGCAGTCCGAATGTTTTCCTTGTCAGACCTCCTTAAGGTCTGTTGCCGGTATGCCAAATTTAATCTCAGATCAGTTGCCTTCTGTGACCTTCAGTGAAAGGATAATATTCATATGACATTTCATGTATAAACGTTACGATTATTTAGCGTTTTAGAAATTTGTTTCTGAAAATTGGTAGCTAGCAATTAGGGAATCAACATATCGAGGTAAAATGATAGATAAAATGTAACATTGAGAAATTACGCCGGTATGACTTCTGAGGTTCCGACGAACTTTTAAGTTTTTGAGAATGACTTTCTCCATTATACCTATATACTGTATTTTGGGCTGTATTATAAATAAGCTTTTAAACTTACTTAAAACTTATCTAAAATTATTATGGACTTCTGTAAATGATCGTGAGCTAATTTCTTTTACAGGACCACTTATGGTTTATTTTTTTCATTCTGTACTGTACTCTATGCTACAGCATTTGTATTGCCTGTCATTCATGAAACCTACCTGAAAGTTTCCAATGGTCCCCTGTAGCATGCTAAAATAGTCCCAAAGTTACAGGCTACTTCTCGATCGCTTACAGAAGGGAATATTATTATTTATTTATTTACAAGTAAAAATTCCATTTGTTTATTGTTATGTTCCTTGACATAAAACCTTTTGCTATTTTTAAAGCTTGTCCGAAACCTTATTCCAGGTTTATTTTCACTCTTCCGCCCCTATGCTTTACACACTATTTGCTCCTTTTTTACAGTCGCAATTTTCTTTCAGTTTGCGCTACAATGTTCCTTTGCTGCACTTTTTATGATCGAAATAAGAAAACTTGTTCTTCTCCTCACTCCTAAAGTCAAAGACATAAGACATTGGTAGTAGTGTTTACGGTTGTGTAGTATCACACCATCAGGTTAATAATGATGTCTTTCAGCAGAATTTATGTAGCAAGAAACTTGTATTCGTAATTTTTTACTCGCAGCCAACAATTTAGAATCACAAAACCGAAGTGATATCTGAACTGTAGATATCATCATTTATATTATCAATCATCATCCCTATATACTACAGTAGAGTCTGGCAGCATGTCACTGTGTGATCTGGTGCGTCCTGTTTGCGTTGTTACCCATCTCTGTTTGCCAAGTTACGTTTTGCTTCTTCGGCTACCTCTACTACTCTGTTCTGTAGTTGCAAACCAAAGGAACGAACAGGGTTGTTAGTCTGATTATCACGTTACCCTGGACTACCCAAGTTTTCCTTGTTAATATTCCTGACACAATGGCTAGTCTATTTTACAGAGCCTTCGTGTGAGTAAAATAAGGAAGATTTTATTCTTCTGACATGTTCTTTGTTTTTTTGCTGTCTCCTTCAGAAAGTTTTTCCTCTTTTATTCTATTTCGAATTCTTGTTATTTTTGCAAAGAGTGTTCAAGGGATATGCATTATACATCATGATACCTACCGATTTGTGAGACCAACTGCAAAAAAATCAATTCATTACGTTGTCCTCGAATTATATGTATATAAATAACAAATAATGCTAATTTTCTTATCTCTTTGACATCAGATGTCTTGAAAACTTTCCTCTTCTCATGGTGATTTGACTTTCAAATTTTGCTCTATTTGGAAAGATTTTTAAACTGTCTTGCTGTGCAATTCATACATATTTCATTTGATCGAAGATTAGCTCTTGGATGTTTTGTTTTTTATTGGCAGAATTAGGAAAGCATTTCCTAGACGGAGTCGATACGTTCGATGTGAGGATATGGATTATCGCTGTTGCCATTGTGATCTCCACTCTGTGTATCCTTGGAGTGGCTACTTGCTGCCTATTCTACAAGGAGTATGTGGTGAACCTTGCCAACCAGTCAAGGGATATTGACGGTGAACACATAGAACTGATGCCTAACATTATTCTAAATCCGGGATATGACTTCCATCCTATGAATATGCAAGAACCTGATGAAAATTCCAATGATACCACACCTCAGCGACTCAATAATAACTCGGTTGTATACCCGGCGCGAGTTTGACACCTACCTCTTCCACAATTTGCCTATCGCGGTTTAACCAAAATATTTATTGTCAGGCGTTGTGGTCACATTTATAGAACTCGAGGAGCCACTCACGCCGCCTCTATGGAGTTCACCACTCATATCTAGGTTCTATGGTATTTATCACTGCTAGATATATACGTGTGTACATGTGAGATGTCTATATTTTAAAAACATTCTATTCTACACTGTGAATAGCTTGTTTTGTTCTGAAATCAAGTGTAAATGTCTACAAAGCGATATGATGAAAATAGTGCATGTACTTTACAACACAAGACTATTTCAAGTCTGATATCATTCAACGATAGCATTGATAATTGATTGAAACGATACAACTACAAGTATAATGATGAAACACAAATATAATTATTACCGAAAAATTTCCACAGGTGTATAAGTCAATATATTATACTATTATATATGTTATTTAGGTACGCGTCTTTTATTGTATAATATTATATCTCATCTCTGCCTTTTATGCATGAAATTTATCGTTATACGGAATTCTCAGAATCCTTATTTCTTGTAACAGTCTGGTAATTAGTCTAATTCGACACCTGCATATTATGACTGCTAAACTATATTAGATAGGCATACATTTTGTTTTATAGCAAAATTATATATATATATATACCCATTTTGCTCTCTGGTCATATAAGTAGTTATTTCGTTTAAAATTGGTATTTATAAATAGAAGTGAGTAAAATAAATAGTGCAGCAAGCCATGGACTTTTATTTTGTAGTAGAATTGTTTTATTTCCAGTAAAGTTTGAATATGGTAAACTACTACCATTTCTTATAGAAATCGCATAGCTAGTGAAGTGTACAAACATTTTGTATTCACGCAGGCCATAAATAAACATTAGCTAGGTGGCAAGACAGAAAGATGATAATTTTATTTTTATAGCAGAATATTTTTAGAAACAATGTTGAATGCAAACATAAATCCTTTTTTAACAAGTTACATTGCTACACACAATTTTTCACACACCTCACTTTTGTACTTGTATTTACTCACGCTGTTCCTCTGTTTGATCCATAAATAAAACATACTACAGCATTTGTCTTGCGATTATTTTACAGTATAGTAGAGAAAGCGTCATTTTTCTAGACTTCCAAATCCTAACTTCGAAATTGATTTCACGCCATATGACAATGAGATAGTAATGCTTACTAATCTAAACTTGGATACAGTTGGTAGCATAGAAGTACTCTACATTACATGAAATTATCAATCCGTCACAATAGTAGTAAAGGTACCGGAAATCAAATATGGTATATTGCTAACTCATTCTGCGCTGGGATATGAGCATTCGACGCGCTTCCGGTATACTTCAGTCGGTTTTAAAAGTTATGATGTACTAGTATAGTCAGTCCTCTTGATTGAAACTGATCTATCTTTTTGCTGCTGCTGTTCTGTTATATCTTTAAATTCGCGATCATATAAAACTACTCTATCGAATTAGACTTGTGTGAATTACAGCTTATGCTAAATATGAATAAATTATATCAGGAACAGCAAGAGCTTACGTGGCTAATTCTAGCATGTAACGCCTTTTAATGCGTTAAAGTTTAACTCCGCATGTACTTCTTGTAGTTGTTTCAATAAATGCAATTTATATGGCGACGATTAACAATGATAAACACAAACTACTACTCACATGACTTCATGACTCACGCAAATGCATAACAATTAATATTAATTAGATACGCTGCTATCCAAAAAGTAAGTACACAAAATAGTCCAAAAGCGTTTGAATTTGTATGCGTTTTATATGCAAGGAAAACCGCATCTTAAGATATTATTGATTACGTTAATGATACACACTATTTCGAATATGATCACGATTCATGACCAGACTTAAAATTGAAAAAGCTTTATTACTTCTTTATCAGGGTTAACATGGGATCGTATATGAACTCCATTTCGTGGTGGCGTTGTTTTTGAAACAATCAGTCACGAGCCGTAGTAGTTCACGCATTGGACAAAGCTGTAGGAATATGATGTGTAAACAAATCACAACAAATGTGCTTTGATTTATTAATTTATATTCACGTACTGATTTTTGTTAAGCCTTACCGTTATTCTTAACATATTTGCAGTCAGACGTCAATTGTCTTCTCAACATTCTTTCAAAACACAATCAGATATCAATTAAATCATGAAAATCAAAATCATGGGATATTTTGAAGCACAAGAACTGTTAAAGTTTAAGTTTCACGATGCCCAAACGGGGCTCATGAGTTTAGTAAAATGATTCTTATGCTACATCCACACATATACAATAAATAAAACATAAAAAGTTAACCAGTAGTTCTAATCATACGCGATTCAAGTTTCAAGTTGAAGCAATTTTTATTTTTGTAAGAGTCAAATCATTTTAATTATTGGTAGGACTGCAATTTTGTGACAAATGATGCAAACGCATTTATTCAATGGAAATTATACTGTAATTACTATCGTTAATATTGAAAACAAACATGTATGCAACCGGATTAGAAAGTAAAAAAATTGTTGTATTCAACACAACTGCCTAATGTTAAGTACTAAATGCTGTTGTAAAAATCCTGTTGTGTATACTTTTAAATTTAAATTTAGTTTTAAATTTTTAAACTAACTTTACAGAAATTATTTGTTCCCTCTCACTGTTGTTATATTATATATTATATATGTATTAAAATTGAATGACTTCGCCGAATAGTTCTATTGTAATTGTGTGACAAAAACGAGAGTTAAAAATTGAATGTTCAGTTGATTCGCTGTAAACAATGGCATTCAATGTTACTATGTTTCGAGGTTCATATTCATGGAGACATAACCTTGTATAATTAAGTTGTAAAATCCATAAATGGTGTATTATAGTACTGACAATGTGAATTAAATGAATGATAAATCGCCTACCTGGCGACAGTTGAATAAAACGAGCAAATGAACAGTGACATTATGAAATGATGTGCTTATTTACACGAAGTGTACCTACCATTTTCCTCGGCGTGTGCCTTACTAATTACTAGAGGTGGAAATTCTATACAACCAGAAGCTTTGCTTTATACATGACAATATGCAACGAAAATAGCCGAAATATGCACTAAAATATGCAGAGAATTGTTCTTGTTTTATGGACAATAAGTCTAAAATTTATTATATTTTA